>JAHREE010000330.1:822802-846016 GCA_033628505.1 Tringa tobata | reverse complement strand
ATGATTCTATGATTCCCAGTGTGTGAAAAGCAGGGCTTGATGCACTGGTACAGCAAGAATGTGTGAGAGGCTGTGGAAAATACCATGAAAAATAAATCATGCACTTAGATTTAGAAACGCCCATGCAGAAGCCTTTTGAATCTAAATAGCACTCTTGAAATTGTTTGACTTAACTTGCTCCTCACAATTTTGGATGGTGAATAGGTGATAGAGCAATACCAGTTATCTCTCTCCCAACAGTAGGTAAATAAGACTGAAATTTTTGACTATTTGTACGTGATATTCACTTGCTTTCTTCCATTAAGCTGCTTGAGCTGATTTTTGGAAGATTTCAAAACCCATGGGAATTGAGGGCACATAGGTGTTTTATTATTTTTTTCAAGAAAACAGTCCCTTACAAGCTTTTCGTGTCTTCCTTTGGAATTGCTTAGATAGGTGGCAGCTGCTGCTTAAAGCTGTGTTTTGGATATATCATCAAGCTCTCCTGGGTGAATGCATTGTCTTATGTTAAAGCTTGGATACCCAGGCCTCTTTCTAATGCCCATACATTCATGGTTTTGTAGCACAATCCTTATTACATATCTTTACGTGTTTAATGAAAACTGACATTGAAATTGATTGTTTAACTCTTAACCTTTTATTTGTATGATTTGCTCCTAACGTTGTCTCAAGTTGTGCAAAATTGGTCAATACATGACAGTTTCTTCTATGAAGAAAATACCCCCTTCTGCAGGGAGTTTGGAACTAGATGAACTTTAAGGTCCCTTGCAACTTTTAACCATTCTATGATTCTATGAGTGATACCTAAGCAGTGGTGTAATATATTGTGTTGAAATGGCTTTTAGTTTGTGTCAGATGTTTTGCAACTGAAGTGCTTGTGCAACAGTAAAACAGTGTGTGTTAGTTGAATACTAAAACTGGAGATTTTTTTAATACATAATTTTATTCTGAAATCTTTTTAATTGCTGCTTGGATAATACTGTGGAGAGCCATGTTGGGTAATTTCAGAGGTCTGACCTCCTCTTTCTTTGTTCTTCCATTCCTTGGAGAGCATTCCTTTTGGAGCCAAACTTGTAGCAGGACTCAGATGGAATTTCCGTGTCCAGCTACATAACCTCCACTATGTTCCTCTAGTCCTGTAGCTACCTGAGAAAACATAGAATCATAGAATGTTTCGAGCTGGAAGGAATCTTAAAAATCATCTAGTTCCACCCCCCTGCCATGGGCAGGGACACCTCCCACCAGACCAGGTTGCTCAAAGCCCCATCCAGCCTGGCCTTGAACACCTCCAGGGATGGGGCATCCGCAGCTTCTCTGGGCAACCTGTTCCAGTGCCTCACCATATCAACCCTCTAGCTTTTGCCAGTAGTCTCCTAGATGTTTGGAGCTCTGGTTTCCCATCTGCTGCTCCTGATGGGGTGAGGAGCTCAGTGCCCGTGTTTGATCAGGACCCACAAACTGGGGCTCAGCGTGCCAAGGACTTCTTTGGGATCGTGTGCTCAGTGTTGACTTTGCCACAAAAGGCAGCCACCACAGCCACTCCTATGTAAGTGCAGAAGTTGGGAAGGGAGAGGAATATTGGGTGGTTAATTTAATCTTTGTGAGACTTACTTCCTGAGTACGTGCCCTCTGAAGAGCTCACGGTATCTTTTGCCATCACTCACTCTGATCTGATCCTGAGATACTACTGGTGTCTGCTTAACTTGTTCTCTGGTTGGCAACTACGTCAGAGGTGATGGGATTCAGGCTGATTTTTGCCTGTCCTTGACAAGTGTGTGCCAGTTCTAGATGCCCCCATTGCTGCCACCGATTTGTCCCTGTTTGGTTGCCAGGAGGGGATTCAGAGCAGTTATTCCCGAGTAACATGAGGAGCTCTGACCTTGCTCCTTGGCGGTTCTTCCTCAGGTTCCCTGAGCCACAGAGTGAGGCAAGTGAGGCTACTGGGGTCAGGCTCTTGCTCTGGATAGCCCTCTGGACTGAAACCCTCCCCAAGTGGCTATAGGGAGACTCGTCAGCCTTTGTGACAGCCCGAGGTGATCACCTTTAATAAGTTCTCTGGTAATCAGCATCTACTCATAGAGTATGAAAGCCAGGTTCATTGTAATCTGCATGCTAAAGGTCTTCTCTGTAAACAGACTGTGTTTATACCATTCGGTTAAATGAAGAATGTTCTCTTTTTGGGGTGGCTGCACTGTCCAGGCAAGAGTGCAAGATCTGTGGTGCCAAAAGACTGAACAAGAAATTATTTTTTTAATTATTATTTTAGGTCATTATTAAGAATACTGCGTCTAGATCTACAAGAGTAATAGAAATGATTCCTGGTTTATGACACTTGCTGCCACTGTTATTTTGATTTTTTTGCATGAGTGAAAAATTAAGATGCACAAACGGTTCGGCCAGCGGAGATCAGAATCCAAGATTTCCCCCTTTCATCTTCACAGTTGCCCTTTATTGCACTCAGTTAAAGCAGAGGTGATGGTGAATCCACTTAGAGCTGTGGATTTCCTCATTTGGGCTGCCCACCAAAACATCTGGCCAAGACAGCCTTCATTCCTAAATTATTGAATAATCGCTAAGTATTTTTCTCCCTCCTTGCTCCTGTGAGCAACAGTTCCATTTTTGCAGTCAAAAATAATAATAGAATTGTTTTCTTGTAACTTCTAGCTGGTTTTTGGGTTGGGACCCATCTTCTTTTTAATTTAGGAATAAAAAAAGATTTACAGCCTTTTGTTTCTAAGTGAACTGAGTAACTTCTTCACCTACGTGAATTTCAGCAGTGATTGGGTTGTGGGGATATCCCCCCGACTTTTGTCCCAGTAGACTCTTCACGTGACTTCTCTGTGTAGGTTCCTGGAACTTTGTGGACATTGTTAACATGTACCAATTGAAAAAACCCAAACAAACCCACAAACAAAACACTTTAAAGTGTGAGTCCATGTTAAAAAGTATGTAGAAAAGTGATGTACTGTAAAGTAAAATAAGTTTCTGAGACTGTAGTGAAAGTTCATTCTCCTTTTATTTTGCTGTAGAATTATTCTGATGTTACTGTAATTCTTTTAATACGGTTATCTCTGGCATTCTTGAGTTTGTCTGGGGGAGGAGGAATGGGAGCTCGTGTAACCACTCTGTACAGTTAAAATAACAAACAAGTCATCAGTCATGTTCATGTGGAGATTTTTAGTCATCTGTATTGTGTGTTTTCAACTCTCCATTTACTTATGTGCTGTTGTAAATCAGTGGCTCTGTGATGCCACAAGGTGTAAGCAAGTGCATTAAAATGATGCTGCTTCAGATGATTACTTTTGTAAGAAGGAAATTATGACTCTTTTGGTTTTTTTGGAACTTTTAAATACAGAGATATCGATGGCTGCTGTTAACTCTTGCATAGCAGATGAGTTTTACTGGAGTAGCTGTGCAGAATCAGTCGATGGATGTCATTGCTTAAACATCCGTAGTGTAGACCCCATTGGGGGGAAATACAAGTTGACTAATGCATTTGCATCAATTACTGCAAGTGTTTTACTCACCAGAGGAGACAGTATCTTGCATATCTAAAAGGAGCCCTATAAGTAGGGGAAATGTTTCTTTAACTTTGTGTTCTATCTTGGAGAACTAACCCAAAGCAGAAGTAAATATTGTAAAAATAGGCATCTAACAAAAACTTACTTCAGGTGTGTAAGCACTGTCTGTAGAATGATTGCTCTTTTATTTTTATTATTTTCCTCTTCAAAAATCTACTCTGAACTCCCCAATGACCACAAAAAAAATAAGAAAAATGCTCTGTTTAGAAGGGAGATGAAGACGACTATTTTAATAGCTGCCTTTAAAAACTTTATGACTTCAGTCTACAGGCACATCTCTTTTTTTAACTTTTATTTTTAAGGTTAAATTCATAGGAATTAGAGAGGCATGTTTCATGCGTGATGTGCTACAATCTGGAGAGCGTGTGTGTGTGAGACAAAGGCAAGAATATAAAAAATAAGGGAAAAGATTCCTGAATTTCCTGGGGGTTATTAAGCAAGAATGTATAAATTAAGGAAAAAGATCCGTGAACTTGCTGGGGTGATACTAAGTGGTGAGCCAAAGGAGAAAATAAAATTTTTAAAAAGATTTTGATGGTACGTTACAACAGAAGGTATACAGAACATTCTTTGGCCTTGCATAAGGGGCAGGACTCGCTGCATTCCAATTTTGGGTATGGTTTGAAATTATTTTATCTTAAAACTAGCTAATTCTTTTTGTTTACATGCAGATGTCAAAGATGGGTAGAGAACTGTCGAAGGGCAGACCTAGAAGATAAAACTCCAGATCAACTCAACAAGCATTACAGATTGTGTGCCAAACATTTTGAGACTTCTATGATATGCAGAAGTGTAAGTAAAGCCAAGCATTTGTTTGTTGCATCTTGCAAAATGTGATTAACGTTTTTCATCAGAACGCTGCATTTTAATCTTTGATCCCCTGGGTAAGTGATCCCTGGGAAAATTAATTTCTTAGTCTTAATTGAGATCGTTGTCATGGGCCAGGGCACTGCACGGACTCGCAGATGTTGGCACAAAGGTTGAGGTGGAAGTGAGCAGTTGGGGAAGAGAAAAAGAGAACTGCTGCCACTGGTTTAATATGTTTGTGGAGCCCTGGTCTTCACTGCAGTCCTTTCCTCACACAAAGCAATTTTCGTTTTGTTTGTTGTCACTAGAATTTACAACATTATATAAATTTATTCGGTGTAAGTATTTAAGTTTGCGTACCTCTAATTATTTAAAATCGTTAGTGTGCTGTTACTGAAGTGTGTACATGGTGTGATTCAGTTAAATCTCTTGGCCACAACAGTGTAATGTAAACATTCTTTACATCTGTCGAGCTTTTGGTTCCTGTTATGTTTTATCCAGCTAAAGTCATGGCACTTTCCTCTTAATGAAATAATAGCTTTCAGTTCTTCTTGTTAGCACAATAACGCTGATTTTAACAGCTTACTTAGCAGTAGCAGATGGTGGATTTGGGGCTTTGTATCTAGTTTTAATCTCCAGGCTGAGTTTTGACTCTTATAGGTGGGCAAAATCAGTTCTTTAGTTGTGAAAGATGATTAAAATACGCTGGTCAGACTTTGAGTTCCTGGTGATGTTACACGTGACAGGATGTCTGATTAGCCAGCATCCCAGAAACAAAGGAGTCCCCTTCTTTGGAGATTTTCAAGACCTGCCTGGATGCCGTCCTGAGTAGCATGATCTGACATGCTCTGGGTGGTCCTGCTTTGGCAGGAGAGTTGGACTAGATGATCTCTATGGTCCCTTCCAACTCTAAAAATTCAGTGAAATTCAGTGAAATGAATGTTGGTATGTATTCTGAATCTGAAACGAAGCTTCGTGCAACTCAGTTTGTTTGATGTATTTAAATTTAATGACGGTTATAAACATAATCAGTTAAAATTCTGCAGTGATACGGTTTAGTGGTGATTTTTGTCAGTGTTAGGTTAATGGTTGAAGTAGATGATCTGAAAGATCCCTTCCAACCTAACCCATTCTATAATTCTATGAAATTAGCCAGCCTAAATCACGTAAATTTACACTATATCCAAATACAACATTTTACTCAAAATATTTTTCTTTAATTGCTAGACACATTTACATGACCATCTAGAAATCTTTTCATCCCGCTTCTTATTTGACAGGTATATTTTCCTTCAGGATGATCTTTCATGATAGTGTTTTGTGGAATTCATAATTATACATAAAGAAGCAGTTGAACGTTTTCATTGTCAAAATGGTTATGTGATTGTTTCTAGAGTTGTGAAATTTGGATGATAAAATCCGAAGCTCAACAGTAACAAAAAGTTTCATTTCTGATGCATGGATGTCTTTATATCTAGAACAAACAAAGAAAGAATCATAATATTACAGTATTAATTATTGCATCTAGGGTTTTTGATGTGAAGATAACAGGGAAGAAAAAGGGGTTGTGGCTTGGGTTTGGGTGGTGGGTTTTTTTTTAAACATCTCTCTTTTCTTTTTCAGTGGTGTTTTGATACCCCAAATGGGAATTGCATGCCATAGCTTTATTTTGAGACATCAGAAAGTGAAAATACTTTTCTAAAAAAGGAAGAGGAGGGGGGGCATCTGAAATTCTAGGGGCTTTTTTTGCACACGCAGTGAGAACGTCCCAAAGAAAGATATCCCTAATCCAGATGTCTCTATTACAGAGCCCTTACAGAACAGTTTTGAGGGATAATGCTGTGCCGACTATATTTGATCTTACAAGTCACCTGAACAATCCCCACAGCAGACATAGGAAAAGGATAAAAGAGTTGGTAAGTTTTTCATGTAAGATTTTTTATTTAATAATAAAACAACAAAGGCAAGTAAGTTCATGTGAAATTTTATATAAAAGTGTAAATAATATTTAGCACTTGAGTGTTCGCATTTTTCTGTGCCACCTATTCTAGTATCCTTTTGTTGATTATATGTTAAATGCCCAAATATCATGCTTATATAAATTTTATCTACTAAGGAAAGTTTAATGAAATAATCTGGAAAATGAAATTTATTGACCCAGAACTAATTCCATCTTCCAAAGGAAGGGCATAGCTTCCTTTTGCTTGTTATTACAGCACTAACTGAATACAACTTACGCACAGTAGCGTGGAATTCTCTGGAATTGCTACATATTGACCATGGTCTTCAGTTCACCCATTTAACTTTTGAAGTCTGTACCAATTCAGACACGTTGGTTTTAGCTTATTGTTTTGAAAAGATGATCCGTATATAAAACCAAGATCAAGCATCTTTTTGTGGAATTGTGTCTTGGTGATACCTCTTGTGTCATTTATAGAACATTTATAGAAAAAGTTTCCCTAGGTCTCTGCTATTATAAGAATACTGACAATTAAAAGGAATTCAACTCCTAATCTCTGCTTATATGTTAGAAAATTCACAGACAATTTCTTAAATGGACTCAATCACACTCATGAAGAAATATTGTTGACTAAAAATAAAGTTAAAGGCAGTTCTGTCTATTACAATGTATGTACATATTGAAACAGAATTCTTTAAGGGAAACTGTTTACTAATAATTTTAAAAGACATATTGAGCAAACTCATAAGTATGAAAACCTTAGCAGTAGCAACAAACTACTGTCACATAGTTAGTAGATATGTGTGGTGACACAAGAAACTACCTGAAGAAAACTCCTTCTCTTGGATCTTCTAGCACTTTTTAGTAAATATTAACACTCTTAACATGGTCTCATCTACAATATTTGTGACTGACCTTGATGTGTTTTACTATTTTAAGGTCATGTGGTAGACATTATCATTAATATAAGTTTTGTTTGTTTTTTCTTAAAGAGTGAAGATGAAATAAGAACACTGAAGCAACAAAAGAGTAAGTGGGCAAAATAATTGAGTTCATAAAAGCTTTATTAAGGCTGACAAGGTAATGTGGGACACGTAATTGTAGATTTATATATATATAGGGAGGATAATTGAGTTTCTGCTTGATTTAAACAGCCATTCTAAACTCTTTCCTAAATACTCGTTCTTTTTTAAGCTGGGAACATAATTTTCTGGACTCCAGTAACTTAAAGGTAATGGGAATAGTAAGGGAAAGCAAACATTATGTTTTATTCGTGTTATCTTGACACAGTATTTTATATTTTGCAGTTGAGGAAGCTTTTGAACGGGAACAAGCAACTCAAGAATTGAACGAAAACAATGAACAAAATACTGTCGCGGAAGAAGGAGGGGAAGAGCGAGAGGAGAAAGCTGTCCCCTTAACACTGGAAGAAAGAGAAAACAAAGATTACCTTAAATCTTTGTTTGAAATTTTGATCCTAATGGGTAAACAAAATATTCCTTTGGACGGCCATAACATTGATGAGCTTCCAGAAGGTATTTTTACTTCAGATAACTTTCAGGCTCTACTGGAATACAGAATAAATGCTGGAGATGAAGTTCTGAGGAAACGATTTGAGATGACTGCAGTCAATCTTGAGTATTGTTCGAAAACTCAGCAGAAACAAATGCTTGAGATCTGCGAAAGCTGCATCAGAGAAGAGACGCTGAGGGAAGTAAGAGACTCACATTTCTTTTCTATTGTCACGGATGAAGTAGTAGACATAGCAGGAGAGGAACATTTGCCGGTGTTGGTGAGATTTGTTGATGATTCTCATAATCTAAGAGAAGAATTCATAGGGTTTTTACCATATGAGGCCGATCCTGAAATTTTAGCTGTGAAGTTCCACACGACTATCACTGAAAAGTGGGGTCTAAACATGGAGTACTGTCGAGGTCAAGCCTACATCGTCTCCAGTGGGTTTGCTTCTAAAATGAAAGTTGTGGCTACGAGACTCTTGGAAAAGTATCCACAAGCTGTGTATACGCTGTGTTCCTCGTGTGCCTTAAACATTTGGCTGGCAAAATCCGTTCCTGTTGTTGGGGTTTCCATCGCGCTAGGAACCATCGAAGAAGTTTACTGTCTTTTTAATCAATCTCCGCAATTGCTGGTAGAACTGGACAACACAATTTCCGTTCTTTTTCAGAACAACGAGCAGAAGGGTAACCAGCTGAAGGAGATCTGCCGTTCTCAGTGGACAGGCAGGCACGATGCTTTCGAGGTTTTAGTGGACCTCATGCAAGCCTTGGTACTGTGCTTGGATGCGGTAGGCAATGACTCATCTGTCAGGTGGAACAACTTCATTGCCGGTCGAGCATTTGTACTTTCCAGTGCATTAACAGACTTTGACTTCATTGTCACTATTGTCATTCTGAAAAACGTTCTGTCTTTTACGAGAGCATTTGGAAAAAACCTCCAAGGACAAACCTCGGATGTGTTCTTTGCTGCTAGCAGCCTAACGGCAGTGTTACATTCTCTGAATGAAGTGATGGAGAATATTGAAGTTTACCATGAATTTTGGTTTGAGGAAGCAACAAATTTGGCTGCGAAACTGGATGTACAAATTAAACTCCCAGGAAAATTTCGCAGGTCACGACAGGGGAACTTGAACTCTGAGGTAACGTCAGAAAATTACTACAAGGAAGTTCTTAGTGTCCCCACAGTGGAGCACATTATTCAAGAATTAAAAGATATTTTCTCAGAACAACATTTAAAAGCTCTGAAGTGTTTATCATTGGTGCCCTCAGTCATGGGGCAGCTGAAATTCAATACGTCTGAGGAGCATCATGCTGACATGTACAAAAATGACTTGCCTAATCCAGACACGCTTTCTGCTGAGCTTCACTGTTGGCGAATCAAGTGGAAGCACAGAGGAAAAGATATTGAACTTCCAGCTACTATTTATGAAGCACTTCATTTGCCTGACATTAAGTTTTTCCCAAATGTTTACGCCTTGCTTAAAGTCTTGTGCATACTTCCAGTGATGAAGGTGGAGAATGAAAAATATGAAATAGGACGAAAGCGCTTGAAGGCGTACCTGAAAAACACCTTGACAGAGCAAAGGTCGAGCAACCTGGCTTTGCTGAACATAAACCTTGATATCAAACATGATTTAGATTTAATGGTGGACACCTACATTAAACTCTACCCAGAAAAAGTGGAATTTCAGGAAGAGTTTATTCCCTCAAACAACTCTGAAGTGACAGAAGAGGCTTAATTTTTTTTAAGCTCTACCTAATCTGTTGAAGCAGTTTTTTCTTAATTAAGTCTTAAAGCTGAGGAAAAAATGTGAAATCTTAGAAATCATGGCAATTGTATTTCCATTTTAGGTCTCGGACTGAAGAAGCTGTGGTCAGTGACCCAAATTATGTTTTGTTAGTCTGCATTAAATGTGTTATGCGAACAAAGTCAGGCCTGAAAATAAGCCCATGCTCTTGGCAGAGGTGCTTTTTACATCTTAATGATTGACTTAATTAGGTGCTCGTTTACTTTATTGCATCTTGGAAAAAGGACATTGTGATTGTAGATCTGTTGGGGCTGTTACATATTTGCTCATGAATTAGGATAAGAAAAAAAACCAAACAAAATGTTAAAAAGAGTATAATCCATTTCAGTTCTGTTACTTAGGATTTTGTTATTTTTGAAAACTTTAAAAAAAGGCTTTGTATATTTAATTGGAGTCTTGGAGAGTGGATTCAGCTATTGCACGATCCTCGGACTGTTCTCGGTGTAAAGTGAATGTCAGTGGTATAGAGGTACATTTACGGTTTTGTAGGAAGAATCAACCTCTTTAATCTCTTGATGACTGTTTACATTCCTTTGTATGAGACACAAACCCTTTTTCTTTAGGCTTTTAACAGGCATGGCAGGAGTACTGAAGTTCAGAAAAGACACTAAAAACTTAAAATTTTTATTCCACATACATATAAATCTGTTTGTTCTATCTGGATTCTGATACAAAATCGTGCATCTTGTTGTCTGTTTCTTTGTAAACTCACCCAGGAAAGATTAAAATAAGAGCTTGTTGTTTGTCTAGAAGTACAATTGAAAATATTGCTGTTATTTTTTGGCAAGAATAAGACATTTTTGTACAGTTTATTGCGATTTAAAATAAAATGTGAATTGCTTTTTACATAGTATTGTATTTCTTAGTAAGGCTGTGCCTCTTCGAGAATGTGAATTCTTTTGTGAGGTACCTTTTAGTTTTGGCAGGTTTTTTTTCTCCGTTGTTTTTGAGTGGCATTATCATAAGACACAGGAAACTTCGTGTAATAGCAGTTCTGATCTGTATATTCTGCTGAAGGGTTTTTAAAAGTATTTTGAAGTAGCACTAAATACAGTGCTTTTAATTGTCAATCTCTGTCTTAGTGAAACGGAGGGAAATTGATTAAATTTGTAATGGTTGAAAAATGAAGTTTTGCGGCTACTCTGATGCGTGCCAATTTTAGAACTTATTTACAGTTGTCTTTTTATGTACTTTCCACTTGCAGAGGGAAAAGCCACCAGCAACAAAACTGAATGATTGTACAGACTGTGACAAATGCAGTGCTTAGTGTTTTAATGCAGTCAAAAAATAAGAATATATTTGAAAAAAACGAACAAAAAGCATACCACTTTACAAAGTAAGCTCAGATATTAAACTGGTTATGTATATCTTAAGAAATGCTTTCAGGAGCTTTTTATTTACATTGAAGTAGTAAAAATTACTTTCAAAAAGTGTTCTCTTTTCTTTCCACCGCTATTTGTGTATGCTTTCTGGCATGCTTCCATGATAATGCAATTATTGTCTCCATAAAATGTTTTAGCTAGTAGCTTGCTCTGTTCCTCTGAATATATAAAAATAGCCCAGATCTATGTTAATGCTATTTAAAAAAAAAAAGGACATTTTAAAATTAGCAGTCATATGGAAAATTGTCTTTTTTAAAGAAGATCTCTGTTACAATTTTAATGGTATAAACAAAAAGGTATTTTCCATCCTGGCAATGTCTGTGAGCAATGCGAGGTGGTCGTGACCGCTGAGATTGAGAGCTCCGTATCAGTAAAGCCAGGCTGGATGAGTCCAGGCTTAAGATGATAATCAGAGAAGGAGAATTAATACCCAGTGCCGTATAATTGCCCGAAAGAGCTGCAGACTACTTTCTGACTGCGTTAGGTGAAATCTTTTTGACTGATGTACTGAGACAAATGGGAGAAGGGAAACACAGTAAAAAGCTCCTTTAGCTGCTGAAGTGTCTCCTGGAGCTCAGCTGCGACGTATAATTGTGACTAGCGTTGCTAATTAGCTGGCTCCACAAGCCTTGATCGTTTAGTGTACTTAATTGTTGCACTGCCTTTCATGGGGATGCTTAGATTGTCTATAATCAATCAAAAGCTGTTTATTAAGCCTAATTGAATTGTCCTGTTGGGGCAGAATGTCTCATTTTTAGGCCCGTCGGTGCAACCTGTCACAGGAGGTGTGAATAGCGATGGCTCTGCAGGATGCAGAGGAGCAGGGAAATAGCAGATTCCTTTTAACTTGAGTGAATTGTGTGGAGAAAAATCACTTATTAAAACTAGTGGCTCCCATCTTATCGCCAGGGGTGCGGAGAAAAGATGGGACTGGAGTGGAATCCATAAAACAGTTTTAAAGAGAACGCTCTTGTTAGAGCAGGTCAAAGACTGACAGAGAAAGTGTCTGAAAACGGGAAAAATAATCACTAAAGATAAACTTTGATTCCATTTTTTGTTAATGGGCCCTTTGACAGAGGGAATTGTCATCTTAAATACCCTGCCAGTTTGGAGCAGTGAGTACGTCCAAGGTGAATCCGAGGTATTTACCTTGCTTTGACCTGGCTTTTTGGCACATTCTATGTGATGAAGCACTATGTATAAATTATTTTAGGCTGAGAAATTAATGTATCTTGGTGAAAGTGGATTTTCCTGAGCTGCTTGGCTGATTGTGTTTTGCAAAAAGAACAATAGGTGTTATCCCAAAGCAGGCTTAATACTCAATAACTTCCAGGCCTCTCATGATCCCTTCTTTCCCAACAGAAAACAGTTTTCGCGAAGAACATCAGCGTCTTCAACATTTGGCCTATGTGTAAGTAGTGACACATCAGCAGAAAAAAAAAAAAGAAAAAAATGGAGTTGGAAGTTGTAGACAGATCTGTAGTAATTTCAACAGATGTGCGTGTTCATTTTGTTTTCTTTACTTTGCAAAGTAACACTGTTAATTGAATAGAATTCAATGTGCGTGTTCCATAATGTAGTGTTTGTTCATTTTATTACTGCTAAGGTTGTCCAATGTTTCTATTAATTTATTTTCATGTAGCAAGCTTGCTTTTTTCCTTAAAACTATGCCTGTGTGTCTTCTCTTTTAGCCGGCAATGATTATCTCTGGAAGACTCCTTGAAGGTGAGAGATACCTGGGAGTCCTGGTGGACAACAAGTTGCCCATGAGCCAGCAATGTGCTGTTGTGGCCAAGGCCAGTGGTCTACTGGGGGGCATTAAAAAGAGCGTGACCAGCAGGTCAAGGGAGGTCATCCTGCCCCTCTGCTCTGCCCTGGTGGGGCCCCATCTGGAGCACTGGGTCCAGTTCTGGGCTCCCCAGTTCAAGAAGGACAAGGAACTGCTGGAGAGAGTCCAGTGGAGGCTACAAAGATGATGAGGGACTGGAGTATTTCTTTGCTGAGGAAGGGCTGAGGGACCTGGGGCTGTTCAGTCTGGAGGAGACTGAGAGGGGACCTCATCGATGCTGAGCCATATCTAAAGGGCGGGTGTCAAGAAGATGGGGCCAGACTCTTCTCAGTGGTGCCCAGTGACAGCACAAGGGGCAATAGGCACAAACTGGAACAGGGGAAATTCCATCTGAACACGAGGAAAAACTTCTTTCCTGTGAGGGTGGCAGAGTCCTGGAACGGCTGCCCAGGGAGGTGGTGGAGTCTCCGTCTCTGGAGACATTCAGGATCCCCCTGGACACGTTCCTGTGCAACCTGCTCTGGGTGGACCTGCTCTGGCAGGAGTATGGACAAGATGATCTCCAGAGGTCCCTTCGAATGCTGACCATTCTGTGATTCTGTGAAGCCAAGGCTGGTACTAATGAGGTTTGTTCAATGCGATTGAAGAGAAGAGGTGCAGCATTGACAGAACAGGTGACCGTGCAGTTCTTCTGTTTTTTAGTGTCCCAAAAACATTGCCTGGTGGCGGAACTGGGGGCACAGACTAAAGGATGGCTTTTAACCATCCGTGCTCTCTGTAGACCTTCCACAAATCCTTGCACATTCATGTGCATGTGCTCCACCAGCAGCAAGGCTATAACAAAACATTTCTGGGGTCAATATTGGATGCTTCTTGCTGAGAAACCACACCGTGAGCCTGCAAGGGTACCATATGGACCCCAGGCCAGAGCATGGGCTTCCCTTGCAGCCATTAAAGAGGGTCCTGTGACGGCTCTACCTCTACTAAAAGATAATGAGCTGCAGTGATTTACATTTAAATCTTGAGATCCCCATGAAAGCCAGGGATGGAGGCCATTCAGAACATCTACCAATAGTTTCATGTGTGTCCATGGCATCTTTCTTTGAGAGGTGACTGCAGAGTGTCTGGTCATCTGGTGGTTGACAGGCTTGGGACTACACAAACAACTGCTAGCGCCTGAAAATTCAGCTTCTGTCACCTCTTCAGCCAGCAAACATCTGAGGGTCTATGGAAAGGACTGTTTCCTTACTCCTGGAAGAACCTCCCTAAGGTCTACTTGGCAAGACAACGCCTCTGGCATGGTCCACAAGACTCTATGGGATTTTTCTAGTGGGTAGGTTCTGTCAACCAAGAGACTTCAGCATCTACTGTCAACAGGACACAGTGTTTAAGGGGAAGAACTTAGCACCAGCTCCTTGCTTTTTTGTCCTCTTTTACTACCAAGAGCAGAACTTCAAGCTTCATGGTTGTTTCCCAGTGAAGCAGCAGGATGCTTCTGTGCAGTTAGCACCTGCTAACTTGGTGAAGGAATGATGTTTATGAGCTCTTGGGAAAGTGGGGTCATGGGTTTGAGTCATGACGGAAGCAGGAGGGGGGTAGAATCAGAATGGTTGGATTTGGAAGTGATCTTAAAGATCATTGAGTTCCAACCTCCCTGTCCTGGGCAGGGACACCTCCCACTAGACCAGGTTTCTCAAAGCCCCCTTCAACCTAGATAGGGAGGTACATGAGAGAGCTGGTCAAGGGCATGAGTTGGTCGGTAGCATGACTTTCCAAGACCAGATGAGGTCCTGGTCTTCTCCTCCATCTCCACCTACCAGCCTGTAGTAGTGTCAGGCTGAGCAGACCCAGGCTGGAGGGCTTTGTGCTGCTGCCAGAAGGTACCTCACACAGAGCGTGGAGGAGAGGCAGCTGCTAGGAGGCCAACAGCGCTGGGGAGGTTGGACCTGCATCCATCCCCGTGGTTCCACCATCGTGCAGGCAGCCAGCTAAAGGCACGCTTGACCTCCTTCCTAAGCTGGAGAACTTTAACGAGTCGGAGGTGAATCATCTGGTTTATTAAATCAGAGGCCGCTTCAAGGACTGCAACCCAATTATGCCACGTGTTATACGTATCCCGAAAAGAGCATTTATGGAGAAATAGGATCCATATGGGCAGATCTTTACTGGTGAGCACGTCCCTGCTGAAGAACAGCCTGGGGTGTCTGCCTGTAGAGATCGGGCTTAGCAGGATTCAGGCCTTAAACTCTTAATTTATAGCGTTGAACAGCTCTCAAGAAGAGGGAGGGATGTGTAGGAGGTACAGGATAGAGTGGACGGGGCTGTGACATGTGAGTCTCGCTGCCTTCGCCTCGGTGTGAGCCTCTGTGCTCCAGGAATGAGCAGGAATATCACGGCCTGAGCCCAAATGCCTCCCTGGAGGGAAGAGACAGATGATATCATTGTTGGAGTTGTTTGGAGATCATAAAGGTACTTACTGAAACAAGAAAAATATGGTTTTAATTCCTTTTTTAATAATAAAAGAAGTGAGGGAAAGCCGCGAGTGCCAGGAACCTCACTGAGAAAAGAGCCTTTGCACCCTGGAGGACTTCTCTTTGCCTAATGAATAAGTGCTTCTAAGTGACTTTTTGGTTCATTTTTTTGTGTGTGTGCATATATCTATCTATATATAATGTAAAATATGCAAAGCCAGATGAAGTTACTTGTTTGTCTTGCAGATGTCAACTTTGCCGAGTTTGATCTCAGTCAAATGCTTTGATTTAGAAGCAGCACACCCAGAGTGAAAGGCTGATTCCTGGGAGATGTTGTCCCCACAGTATGCAGCTCCTCCTGGACTGTCTCCCCTACCATCCCAGCACACAACTGTTAGATGAACAAAATATATCGGCCTGAAGACATGCTAATCACCAGATAGCTTCCCCTCTACTCTGAAAACATTAAGTGGAAGTCTGCAACCAAGCATGGACTTTAAGACTTCTCAACATCACAGGATCACAGAATGGTAGGAGTTGGAAGGGACCTCTGGAGATCATCCAGTCCAACCCCCTGCCAGAGCAGGTCCACCCAGAGCAGGTTGCACAGGAATGTGTCCAGGTGGGGTTTGAATGTCTCCAGAGAAGGAGACTCCATCACCTCTCTGGGCAGCCTGTTGCAGGACTCTGCCACCCTCACAGGAAAGAAGTTCCTCCTCATGTTTAGGTGGAACTTCTTTTGTTCAAGTTTGTGCCCGTTTTCTCTTGTCCTGTCCCTGGGCACCACTGAAAAAAGACTGGCCCCATCCTCCTGACACCCACCCTTTCAGGATTTATAGGTGTTGATGAGTTCACCCCTCAGCCTTCTCTTCTCCAGCCTAAAAAGACCCAAGTCCCTCAGCCTTTCCTCCTAAGAGATATGCTCCAGGCCCCTCATCATCTTTGTGGTCCTGCTGTACCCTCTCCAGCAGTTCCCTGTCCTTCTGGAACTGGGGAGCCCAGAACTGGACACAGTACAAAACTACAGCTTCCAAATCAACGTTGTGCACGAGGTGCCCTGTTCTGTGTCTGCGGAGACGGCAAAAAGCTTGAAGGAATTACGGCTTGGCAGGTGAGCAGAGCTCTCTCCCTTTAAGCAGTTCTTATAAACTTTAATCCCGTAAGTGTATTGCCACTGCAGAAGATGTGTTTATGGAGAAACCTGGGGGTTTTGGCATGCGTAAAGGCACCCTTCTGCGTTATTACAAAAGCTGGGTTTGGAAAGTACTTGTAATACGTACAGTTTGACATCAGGTATTCCTGTATTTTCCAGACTGTTTCACATTCTTATTCGAACAACGGGGATAGTGGAACAGATTCGCTGCTCTAATCCCAAGTCTTTGCACCTTTCAGGCAGGACAATACAGTTTTCCATCTGGGAGCGCACCGTTGCTCCTGGGAGACTCTTCAAGGGGGGAAAAAATACGCTGAAAATGCTGATGCAATAATTTTCTGCACTATTTGCTTCCCTGAGGTGGGCATAAGCTACTGCATACCTTGCTGCTACGTGGTCCTTCAGGTCTTGCTGGTCTTCTCCCAGCACTGATATGGAAAGAGCTGCAAGAAGGACACGTCTTTCCAGGGCTGGGTGCTTATTTTTCTGCCCCGTGTGGCCTGTAGCTTTGTGCCTCACCTGCTGTCCTCCAAGGTCACGCTTGTCAAAAGTCAATGTTCTTGCATATTTCATATTTTTTGACTGGTGGTGCATTGAAAGGCTGTGATTTTTTTTTTTAGAAAGCGTTTAGCTTTCCCCTCTGTGGAAAGGAGCTTTAATGCGGTGTCAGGCTGTGCGTGATCACAAGTTAAAGGCAGGAAAAAGCACAGATTTTGAAAATCTCCATTTAGGAACAAAATTCTGTACCTGAGTAGAGCAGTGGGGTTGCCTTGGGTAGATCACGTTCCCCAGGTGGCTTTCAGTAGATCCTGTGACACTGAAATCTGTCTAAGCAATTTAAAATTTTCCCCTTTTTGATACATCCCCTCCTTTTAATTGTGATTTGGAGAACAGAAAAACCCCATTGTGTTCCATTTCTGCTATTAAATATTACATGTGCTTTTTTTTTTTCTTTCTACTTTACTCCATTTACTTTCCCCTTCCCAAATTCAAGCCAATAGTCCTCCATTGTTTATTTATTTTTTTTGTCTACAGAGTTGCATTTTCTTCTTAATTCCCATTCACGTGTTAGTCATTGCTTCTGATCTTTAGGAGATTATTTTCTATTCTGACCGAGTCGTATTTTCAAGATGTATCAGGTTAGGTTTACTGTTTAAACAAACCAACACATCCATTTTCTCACCAAGCCTCCTGTTTCTCCCTCCTATCCTAAAATGCTGCGTTTATGGATCTCATTTGTAGAAAAGCAGGACGTTCCTCTTCACTTTTCTTAAAATATCAGTATTCTTCAAATATTAAATAAAGATTTGTGCTTTTCTTCTGTAACCTTGTCTATGCAGGGTGCCCAGCTAAGTTAACTACCCTTATAGTCCTCGGCAAAAATGTGACCTCAAAACAGCTCAAACTGATGAGAGAAGTTTCTAAGCTTTACACCGGAGTGTCCCCTAAGTGTCCACTCCAGTGTGAGTGCTAGAATGGTCCTTACTGCTGTATTAGGTATTAATCAGTAATCTATGATCCTAAATATCCTAACCCCCAAGGGATGCTTTGCCCACTGACTGTACAGTCAGGATGTACTTGGAACAGCTAATTATTCTGTTTACTCTGTCTTGGGTTGACCAGCTTGTTGGAACAGTCATTATCTGTTGATTAAATTAGAATAATAGAATGGTTTGGGTTGGAAGGAACCTTAAAGATCATCCAGTTCCACCTCCCCTGCCATGGGCAAGGACACCTCCCACCAGACCAGGTTGCTCAAATCCCCCTCCAACCTGGCCTTGAACACTTCCAGGGATGGGGCAGCCACAGCTTCTTTGGGCAACCTGGGCCACTGTCTCACCACCCTCATAGTGAAAAATTTCTTCCTGATATCTAATCTAAATCTCCCCTCTTCTGGTTTGAAGCCATTATCCCTCATCCTATCACTTCTAAAAAGTCACTCTCCAGCTTTCTTGTAGGCCTCCTTCAGATACTGGAAGGCTGCTGTAAGTTCCTCCCAGAGCCTTCTCCGTACATAGCAAGCCATCACAGATGGCTAAAAAGTTGCAGCTTTTCTGCTGCTTCTTTCCTCACAGATGAAGAATGCCATGAGATGTGATGGTCACAGAGGCAGTCAACCACTCAGCATGCTTAGTGGAAGGTGCCCTAGCAATAAGGAACTTGGGTTAGATACCAGACTGTATGGATCCATACAGTTGGATCAGGTCATGTGGATCCACGCACTTTGCTGTTTGCACTTCTTTATCTTCTCTGCACTGACTCTCAGCTTTTAAAATGTTGATTTGTATCATCATTTTCCACTCCCTACTACTCTACATGAATGGTAAATTTTGCTGGCTGTGCCCTCCTTGGATGTCGTGCAGGTCTCTGGTCTGTGCAGGTGGACTTCGCCCTGTGCTCCAGGCAGACTGGGAACCAGGAACCGGCAGTTGAAGGCAGGAGGACCAGCGCACCCTCCTGCAGATGAGGAGATGGCTCCAGGATTCCTGGTTGGCTAGAGACACAGGTGGACTCACTTTCTTTTGCATTCAAATGACCATGTAGGTATAATCATGGATATTCATATGGCCCCCATTTCTGGAATATTTTCTACGTCATTGATCTAGTTATCTTCAGAAAATGTATTTATTTTCATAAATATATCTATTTTCATAAAAATTCTGGTATATAAGGCACAGTTATTAGATATCTGAAGTGACTATGGCCTCCATCTGGTCACATGAAAAATACGCAGTGAACCAGGACACTTTATCAAGATTTCCCAAAGCCCTGCCTGGTGCTATAAAACAATGTCTGTAGCCCAGGAGACTTACAGATGTGATGTAAGGAGGGACAGCAGAAACAAGACAAAGGATGCTTAAAGAGAAGGGGTAGCAGGGGCAAGTTAGTTTGGGGTAAATGAATGTATGGTCCATGGTACTCATAAAAGCCAAAGAAGAGTGTTCCTAACATCACTATCAATTTGGATTCACGCTTTGTCAGCAGTGGACAAGGAAGGATCAATGTCAGAGGAAGAGTCTTAGAAACTCATTCCATGTGTTCCATTAGGGCAACAAAGATGATTGAGGGATTGGAGGATCTCCCTTATGAGGAAAGGCTGAGAGAGCTGGGACTAGATGATCTCTAGAAGGTCCCTTCCAACTCCAACAATTCCGGGATTCCACGTTTTTGGTTATTTGAGCGTCTTCTTCCATAACAGCACTGTCTCCTCTTGAAGTGACAGCAATTTATGAGCGGTTCCACTTCACTTGTCCTTCTTCTCCCTGACGCTCGTGCCTGGAGGCTGAGTGTCTACAGAAAGGAAGGTGGGAACAGGTTGGAGACCGGAAGGTGAGTGTCAGGAAGGAGCATAGGTGGGTAACGTCCATTCAAAATATTAAATAACCACAGCTTACTCAGAAACCTGTCTCCCACGTTTATCTAATTACAAGAAATTAATATAGTAATTTCTTCATTCCCAGCAAATCAGTATTTCCTGAAGTATTGTGATACTTTCTCTGAGCTGAGCAGAGCTCCACTAGGATTTTAATTAACAGACAGTTTGGTAATATCTTATTACATGTCAGAGCTGTGGTGTGTCAGATAAAAATGTGTCCTGCATTCCTTGCTTGTCCCTGGGCTGCTGCACAGTAGATGTTTTCATGTTCTAAAGGCATAAAGAGCTACGAGTATGCAGTTTTAGAATTGTTTTTTTTAGAGATACTTGAATATATCATAGCCTTGACAGAGTAACCACTTCTCCTGGGCTGGGAAAGAATTTGGGAACAGAGCTATAAAATAATTGGTATTTCTAATTCGATAATAATCCAGAATAATAATTTAAAAGCTATCTTTTTAAGTAAACAGTCATAACCTGGTGTGAAACGTAATTTTATAAAGTTGTAATCCTCTCAAGATTAAATTAAAGACAAATTAAGACAAACGTGTGTGATTAGATATCATAAAAAAAGTATTTAATCTTAAAAACAGAGTTTCGTTCATCCTGAATGAACCATGCAGGAAAACAGAGCAATTCACAGATCGTTTTCCCAGTTTACAGAAAGTTTCAATTGAAAAACAGGGGTCAATACTATATAAAATCATATCACAGAATGATACAGGGTCGGAAGGGACCTCCGGAGATCATCTAGTCCAACCCTCCCCATTTTTTTTTCCCCAATATGTCTCTTCCACCCCAATCCAACTCATTTTCATGATAGATAAGGATAAATTAAATCTTCGTTTTGTTTTGTTTGGCTTTTCCATTTGTTAGATTGCTCAACTAATTAGAGGGAGCGCACAGTGGAACATTGAGCCAATCTTTTGTCTAGGGTTGGGGCTTTTTTTGCTTACTTCTATAGACAGATAGCAAGTGTTACTGCAGCAGGGTGAGGGGGAGAACATTTCTGGTATTTGAACAACCTGGCATTCCTTTTCCACGTGGAATAAGAATATGTGTCTTATCACAGAGCAGTCGCCTTAGACGTGATGTTCTTGCATTTCTTTCCTGTATTAAAAAAAAAAAGGCAAGAACAAGAAGCAAGCCCATATAGTAGGAAAAAAATGGCAGTAACGATTTCTCACCAGGAATGCAAAGTGGGCAAATAAACTTCATTTTCCACACAGGTGACATCTGAGGTAGATGCAAAATTATTGTGTCTGTGCAAATTTCCTGGAGTCCTTGTGGTCGGTGTGTTTCAGAACAGACTTTCCAGGTGCTGCATTGAAGTCATGAATAACTTATTCCAGAAGGTTATCCCACATTTATGATTCAGTACAAGCTCAGCAGAACTAAGTTGGAAATTTCTCTGTGCTCTCGGCACTTTGCTGTACTTGTGTCTAATACATAAAAATGATGTTCAAATGTTCATTGTGTGATATTAGTTGGTTGCCAGTTCTTAATACGTGCTGATGTTACCTTGGCTGCTCCTTAGAGAACTTGCAGAGCTTGGCTCCCTCTCCTCGTGCAAGCAGAGATCGGGCATGATCTACACATCCATCCTGATGTCCTCCACCTGTGAAGGAGGGGAGGTTCACCCAGAGGGTACCAGCTCCCTTGCACTGCCATGGAGATATCTCCTATCCTCCTTGACTCTCTGTCCCTAGGAGGAGGTCCTACAGCTCTCACAAATGAGTTGAAACTCCTGTCTCCAGCTGCATATCCAACCACCTCGTGAAGGTATGACATTGTGCAATGGATACGGCAGAGACCGGCAGGTTCATGCCTGTGCAAAGCATGAGTGACTGCTGCTAAGCTGCCACTGAAGGAGATGTCTTCTGGAAGGGGTTTCCTTCAGCCAGGCAGGATGCCATCCCCTGCCTTGCATCATCTCAGCATGGGAGAGTGTTGTGCTGCTGTGTAGGAGAGGAGGCACCACAGCAGGAGGACACGGGAGGACCAAAGGAGTGAAGGTCATATGTGGTTTGTGCTGTTCCTTCTAGTTTTATTTCCCTGTTGCCTTCTCAACAGGAGTTAGATGTTGAAGTACAGGATATTACAGTAGGAATGGTCATGGGGAACTTCAGCAGAGCCCTTCCCTGGTTTCTTTTTGTATCCTAGACCACCAGGATCCCAATTTATATGTGACTTTATTTTCCATAATGCACTCCAGCAGAGTCACTTTGATCCTGCCCAGTGGAAGGATGGTCCACAGACCTCAAAATCTGTTTGCTCAGATGTGTGTCCCTCTTTTTTTCTTCTTTTGTTTGTTCAAAATCCTTTGTTTCTCATTCTTTTTTTTTTTTTTTTTTTTTTTTTTTTTTTTTTAAGGAGAACGATTAGTGAAGTGAATTTACACAAGTTTTCATTTGGCTCCAACTTTATTGTGGTGCTCCATTTATTTTCCTTCTACAGGGTGGTTGTGACAGGTCAGAGCACCTAATTTGTGCAAGCAGACAGCCCAGAAAATAAGGAAAATGCAACAGCTGGAGAAATCCAGCTCCAAAGGCTGGAATGGTTTCCTCGTGCAGATTTCTCCGAAATCACAGCTAAGAAGGGGCACGGCTCGCTGAGAAAATGTGTGCCCTGCAAAATAAAAGGATTAGGAAACCGCTTTATAGCTGGTGAGATTTATGGTTTCAGAACAAATGGCCATAGTTCACTTGGCCTGCAGCTCTAAAGGAGGCCAAAACAAACTGCTTTTAAGCTTTGGTTCAAAAGGAAGGCTCAGATCCGTCCCTTCCCCCCTTAACGTGGGTCTTTGTAAATGATGGGAATACTGGAAAGAGTCTTGTGTGTCCGGCAGCACCTCTAAGGTACTGCTTTATGCTGCCTGAATGGGGTAATATTGAAAGCTAAATTCATTCCAAATGTCCCAAGGCAGTGGAAACGTCGACCTGGAAACCCAGTGATGGAGCAGTGATTTAAAAAAAAAAATATATATATATCTCACGGGAAAGGGTGCAGAGGAAATGTGTGATGTGGCCTTTTTTCTGTCTCTGGGAGAAGCGCAAAGGACAAGGCATGGCATCGCCTCGCTCTGCTGAAGAGAAGAATTGAAGTTGTTTTGGGATTAACAGAGCCAAAGAAGCTTCATTTCATCTTGATTTGTGTCTCGAAGGGGAGCTCGCCGGTGTGGATTCTCTGATGTCTGATAAAGGGTGAGCCCACATCCATCTATTTCCTCTAGCGAGGGGAGATTAAGGGTCTCTGTCTTGTGGCTCTGCAGGACCCATCTCCTTCTCCATATTTGTGTGAAATTGGCCATTAGTTCTAAGGTACTAGTGGAAGGCTTGATAAGCTCACATAAATACCCCAGCACAATTAC
>JAHREE010000330.1:758871-803358 GCA_033628505.1 Tringa tobata | reverse complement strand
TCCTACAGCTCCCCTCCCTCATCAAGAGTCCCTCCCCATCTTTTCTGGGACCCCTTGAGGGACTGGAAGGGGCTCTAAGGTCTCCCCGGAGCCTTCTCTTCTCCAGGCTGAACCCCCCCAACTCTCTCAGCCTGTCCTCCCAGCAGAGGGGCTCCAGCCCTCCCACCATCTCCATGGCCTCCTCTGACCCCGCTCCAATAGGTCCACGTCCTTCTGATATTGGTGAACCCAGAGCTGGAGGCAGCACTGGGTGGGGGGTGTCTCCCCAGAGTGGAGCAGAGGGGCAGAATCCCCCCCTGGCCCTGCTGGCCACGCTGCTGGGGATGCAGCCTGGGATGCTGGGGGCTTTCTGGGCTCCAGGGCACGTTGCTGGCATAAACCTTAAATGGTTAAATACTTTTTTTTTTGCAGTAGCAAATGAACGCCTGCTCCTTTTGCACCCAGTTTGGATGTCTCTACAGCACATTCATCCAGGAATAGCTTAAGCCCTTTGTAACTTTTGCAAACTCCATATAGGATGACTCAGAAGTGAATGATTTATAAACCAGTGCATTATCTCATCCATGTCTCAGGGAACAACCCTAATAAAGGATAGTACCAATCAGCTAAAGAGCAGCCTGCCAGAGACAGAAAAAGCTGCAAAACCAGACCTGTGCCCCAACATGTGATGCTGGGATGTTTATATCACTCCTTCCCTGTCCAACCAGCAGCCTTTCCCTCTTCTCCTTTCCCCCTCTGGCACTGTTCTCACCAGCCTCCGAGACCTCATGCAGTGAAGACCTTCTTGTCAGCCTGGTGAAATATCCCTGAATTGTTTAAAGCACCATCTATCTTTTCTTCTCCTTTTTTCTCTCTTGAGCATCTATCACAGGGAAGTGCAACTCTACGAAAACCATCCTTGGGAAACCAAACCTGGGGACCTACCTGAGCCCTCCACTGCTGCAGGACAGGTTTGGTCTGATTTTTTCCCACAAGCTTCAAGCAACACACTAGGAATTGCAGTGTCAACCACCTTGTTGACACTGTTGACACCTTAAAAACCTCCATCGAAGTTGGTAGACTTTTTATGGTGGCTTCCACTGATGGCATCAAACCACGGACCCCAATAAAGGCAACAGAGGTGGGGACATCTGAGATGACAGCATGGCTCTGTGACTAAGAGACAGGGAAAAAAACATCTTTGCACTGATGATGGTGGGCTGGACGTGTGCAGGATGGGAGCAAATACACATCCTAGTGGATCCTCACTTTGTCTGCATAGAGAGGAGCTGGGCTGAAGCCTCTGCCTTTCCCTAGGTGGACAGGAATGGGGACACAATGGGGGAAACCTACCTCTTTCTTTCCCTGTGGGATGAAAATCAAGCGGCTCACCAAAGTTGCCAAAGGGGCTTTGGGGACACTTTAATGTCTTTTGAAAGCCATTGAGCTCCTTTCGGGCTCTGGAAATTTGCTACTTCCAATGTTGCTGTTTTCTCAGCCTAGCATAGCGTGTGGATTTTACAGCCGTAGAGTCGCTACTCATTTTTCACCCTCTGGATGGTGATTTATGGATTCTGGAACAAAGGTTAAACCCTCTTCCTCTCCTTGTTAGTGCTGTTTCACACGCTTCACACAGATCAGTGCCGTTGCGCTCAGAAGAGTTTGTTGGCCAAGGTCCCGTAAAATCCAATTTTCTCTTCAGTTTGGATCTCCCATGCTTTAAGTCTGGCAGACGTGTGGGTATCTTATCTCAGCAGACCCATGAACAAGAAGTCTCCAGCGTAATGCAGTGCAGAAGGATCAAAACCAAAAAAAAAAAGCATCTGCAGAACAACACAAATACTCCCAGCTCCTCTGGCATATACTGGTGAGGCCATAACATCAGGCTGCCACAAAGAGTTGGCTAGGTCCTTGTTTTCTTTGCAGATGTGAAGGTACATTGCCCACTCAACAACTTGCTTGTGAAGATGGACATGTATTCGGCAGGTCAGCAACCTTGTTCAATCCCCTCCAATACTTCTGCAAAACAAAATAAAAATCAAGGAAATATAAACATTGTGTTAAGTGAAGGACATGCTGCATGCTGGGCTTCCCAAAACCTCTTTTAGCTAATTTCCCTTTTCTGACATACCATTTTCCCTTTTAAGGCTCAGCTCATTTTCTGCTGGCGACCGTGATGGAGAACTCCACATGGATGGTCTCTGTGGCATTAAGTGTTTCATTCCCATGGCTTGGGCTGTAGATGGGGTCATCACTGAAAGCCAGTTGTTGATCCTCAGCTGAAGGCACCGATGCTGATTTGTCCATCCCATGACCCATCTGCTGGTGACCCGTGGTGGATGAAGCTGCTGCGGGTGGTCAGTGTCCTGAAGCTGGAGGAAGGCTCCAACACGTGGTTCTTTGTCCGCAGAGAGACACTTAACTGCTTTACCACCACACCCCATGAGCCATTGTTATACTTGGCTTATTCTTCCACCAGATGCAGGATTTCTGTTTTAAAGGAGAACTTAAAAATGAAAACTATGCGAGGAGAGATTTATGGGCTGTGTTACCACTGGGCCAGGCAGTGAGGGCCTTAAGAACTGAAGTCAGTCTGCACAAATATTCAAGTTCTGCTTTTCACCCTCCGTGAACTCCGTCAGATTGACTGAGAATAGCCTCTGTGCTCTCCTGTCTACTGCAGTTAAATTTAGACATCCTTTAGAGCAGGAGAGCTGAGACCCAGCCAGGCTGTGCCAGAAGAACCCCAGAAGGGGAACTCTATGAGCCACTATTGCTGGGACATGTTCATGAGGCCATGAGGATATCATGTTATCATTTCTGTGTCTTCTCCAGCCCTTCCCCATCCTTAGTGGAACCCTCTTGTGAGCCCTGAATATGTCAGGCTAGTTTCTACCTTCATAATTTTAGGAGAGGAGATGATGTTATCAAACAACCTGAACATTTTAACACCGTCAGAGGCCCATGCCAGACTGAGAAACAGGACTCCTGGGTTGTTTGAATTTTTGCCTCTTCACCCCTCACCCTTCTCTCTGCTTGGGTCCCTCATGTGCATTGACTGCATCAATAAAAACCTAGTTTGTGCGTTGTCCAAGCTATTGCTATGTCAACCTGTTTTGAAAGGCCCCCCCAAAAAGTGAAAAGTCAGAAAAAGTTTGAAAAGCCTAGGAAAAACAAGTCTCATGCTAGATCTCCACCTGCTTCACTTACCGAGGGAAGGTCAAGAGGAGGCTCAAGAAGGGTAGAAGTTCCTCCTCAGGAGAAAACACCCAGAGGCAACAGAGCCTTGTAGTCTATCACAGGTCTGAGGCCGGAACCTAAAAGCAGACATATTTCATTTCAAAATGAGGCCCAGTGTTTCAACAGTGGGAATGATTAAGTGTTGAGACAAAATACCAATGAAAGTAGTAGATTCTTCCTCTTCAGATATTTTCAAATTGTGAGCAGATGCCTGCTGGAACAGAGGTTTTAGCCAAGCACAAGTTATTGGGTTCCTTATTGGAGTATGCAATTTTATGGTCCATATTATATGGAGCTCAGAATAGATGATCTTATGGCCCACTGTGACTTTAAAATCTAAGAAACAGGTAGTTCTGGATCGAAAGGAGCCAGGTTTCCTCTGGATTTGTGTCTTGAGGCTGACTGACTCTGCTGCCTGAGAAGACACAAAATCCGATTGAAGCTTTTCTCATTTAACAGCCGTGCTGTTAAAAACACAGACTCTATTTCCAGGTTGAATTTGTCTGGCTTCGGTGTGGTTATGGGTCTGCCTCTCCTCTGCTCAACGGGCGATAAAGCCTTGCTCTCTGGGGGGATACCAAGCAAAGCCTCTTTGGCCTCTAATGTCCTCCAAGTGTGGTTGAACTTGGCCACGGAGTCAGATGCGGGAGGTGACAGACGTGAGCACGCACACACGCTCACAGTCTGACAGAGAGAAGATTGAAATAGCTTAGTTTCTCCAGGCTAAAAATAGAGAATAATGAAGATTAGCATCAAATTAAAGGGAAATTTATCTCTTCAGGCAGAGGTTGATACCTTTGATAACATCCCCAGTCAAAGCGGTTGCCTCTGATGGCAGGGGACTGAGTCAGATGACCCTGAAGATCTTGTCATGTCTTTTGGGGTTATAGACTAAATATTTGCGTCAGCCTGACTTTATTTGTTCTTGGATTTATAAAATGTGAGAGTCATTCAGTGCAGAAATCTGGTCGCTACTCAGTTTTCATGAGAGGTTGGCAGCTTACCCTCTAAAAATAAAACTGAAGCGTTATTCACTGTCCCCATCATCTGAGCCAGTTAGGATTCAATTAAGAGCATTTCTGGGCTGTATTTTAGGAGTTAGTGTCTGTCAGGATTTTACCTTGGGGTTCTTGGGTTAAACCTTCCTGTCTCAGTGTCGTGCTGTGTGGAATGGCTTTGCTCTTTGAAGGAATCCATCTCCCTGTCTTTCCCCCCCCGCACCCTCCCACAGGCGCGAGGGTGAGCTGATTTTTGGTATGTAGTAATAACAATTTGTCAGGATGCCAAGTTCAAAGCCTCTAACCTCCTGCCAATGCGGAGCCCGAGAGTGAGGTCACGACTAATCTCAGACTCCTGACCTCCCAGTCACATCCACCACCACTGGATCAGAGGAGAGAAGTTGGAAGGGCTTATTTTGAAAGGTTTTAGATTTCAGGTGAGGTCAACAAAAGATTTGCCCAGATGGAAGAAATCAAGAGGATAATATGGAGCATATTAGGGAAGATGAAAGGCGTTGTGTAAAGCAATCTCCTCCTTAGCCTAGAAAGGAAAGTCTAACTACCAGGGTAACCTTCCGGTAATGGCAAAGAAGCCTGAACCATCAGAAAATGTAGGAGAAACCAGGCATTGTCCTGGAGAAAGCAACGCAAGCGTAGATATTCTGAGTGATGCTGCTGAGATTTTCAAAAGCTCCTAAACAGAGTAGGCTCTGATCTCTTAAGCCAGAGGGATTGAGGTGCCCAGACACCTTTGAAAATCCCATGAGGCACCTTTCTGCATTCTGAGGAGCGTGTACAGCTTGGTAACCCCAGCCTGGGGGCTCGTTTTGCGGCAACTTTGTACCCAAGGGTTTTGAAAAATACGGGCCATGTGGAAATTAGAAATATTTAGGGACTCTGCCTATGGGAACCAGAGCGTCCACGTTGCATCCAGCCCCGTTTTAGCCCATTAACCACCTAACGGGCCTGATATCACCAGGTCATTCTGCAGAGATGTGTTTCCAGCCATACTGGGAGCCCATAACAGACTTGGGAAGAACAAATAGATTTCCCGGCTGCCATCTTTGAGCCACGGATAAAATGGAAAATGGACCAACAAAATAGATTTCCATTTCTGGAACCACCATTTGGACCAACAACAAAATTTCTGGTGAGCTGATTTTTATGTCTAGCAGGAGGTAGAAAAGTCGGTAGAGATGTGGCTGAGGTCCTGGGACACGGGCAGAGTCCTCCCCTCTCCCAGGTTTCTCCCTGCTGTGGTACTTTTTGCCCCCATATGCTTTCTTGCTGCTTCTCTTCCACCTGGATTTGCCCCAATCCTAAAGCCCTGGAGGAGTTGGAGCACTAGTGAGTCCGTTGCTGGGGATGCACCACTTGCCTGGAAGTGGGTTGTGTTGGCATTCAAGTCTGTATTTCATCTGCTAACAGGATTGCCTCAATAGAAGACTGTGTCCTGGGTTAAAAGGATAAACTCCACAGAACAGAAGCCAATACTCCCATTATAATAATAAGAGAGAAGTTTTGTTAATCCAAGGTAACGGAGACATGAGCACTGGTGGACACACAGATCTCAGGGCCACCTGGAAGGAGATCCCATCCCCAAAGGGCATTTGTTGCTCTGAAACAATGCGCTCTGAAAGGACTTTTACAAGAGAGCCCATTTTCCATTCCCTGGACACTTTTCTTGGAGTTTTGGGCACAGAGAAGTAAGGGGAGATGATGCTGTCAGTCTCCATGCGCATGGTCTTATCTGGGGTTCGTTGGGCCATTTTCAGCTCAGGGTAGACAACTGCACATTATGGGATTACGATATACTTGTTGCATTTATTAGTATAAGCACTGATGTTGTTACAAGCATAAATCAAATTAAAGATTAGGCTTTTCCGTACAAGTTCAAATGTGTATCAAAGCCAGCATCGTGGTTAATTCAATTGCTTCCTGGAGTTTTCGCAGGCCCGGGTTTGGAAAATAAATCAAATTTCGTTACAGACAGAATGGGACACGCGGAGGCTGTGGATTCCTCCCAGCTCATCCCTGTGAAATCTGCTTTTAGCACCTCTTCGCCTGACTTCCCGTGGAGCCGCCCCCAGAGAGGAGAAGGGTGTGATGCCTCCTGTATGAAAATAACCATCCGTCAGCGAGGAGCATGGCAGGTGGCTTGTGTACAACTCCTACGCTGACCAAGGTGCTCTCCTGGATGGATGAACCCACCACGTCTCAGGCAGACGACCACTGGAGCTACACCAGCAAGATAAGCAGCTAGGTTTGCTATTGCAATCCAAAGAACCTTCAACCCGTTGTGGAAATAGGACTATAAATTAGAGTGGAAAAGAATTTTAGCAGGAAACGGGGGGCTGCTGTGTCCAAAAACAACAGCAATAGCACTGTGAAAACAGAGCAGTTGATAGGAGGGGAGTACTACTCGAGGTCTGGATTTTTGACTCCCGTTTGACTCATCTTCTTGGAGTTCAGTGGGAATATTGGCAGGGTGAGGAGTGGTTTGTCGTCGGGAGCAGACTGAAATCCTGAACTGCCTGGGGGCAGACACACGCTCCATCGAGGCATCGCTTCAAAGGATGCCAAAGAAATCAACCCAAATCTTTTGGGACAAGTTCATCCTTTACATAACCCAGATATATATTTTTTCTTTCACCTTACAACCCATTGCATTTCACTACAAATGCACAGGAGCCCATTTTCTGCAGCTCGTTTTGCCTGGTTGTTGTCTTGAAGCTTTTCCCAGTGGTGGCACACCAGTGTCTTTCTTATAGATTATTAACAATAAAAAAGGCACATATTTTTACATAGCAAAACCCAAGTGCTTCATCTGAATATCTGGTACATTTCTTAGGAAGAAATTACGTCCTGCACTTAGAAGGAGGGCAGTGAAAGGACAGGCCCTTCCATCACTGACTTGTGGCATCCTCTTGCATTCAAATTCACATCACCATTAAATAACAGCAAATGGTCTTTACTCTCTCCTTGTTGCCAAGTTGTTATTTGACAAAATATCGTCTGCCTTTGGAATGGTAATCATAACATAATAATGAGAGAGACAAGGGAAAAGTCCAGTTACAGATAATTAGTATAGGGACTTATTCTAATGAAAATCCTTGCCCAGGGGAAAAGCAGTAGGAGATGTTCCCCTGAAGCTATGACCCAAATCCTCAGTCTTTGGTGTCCTTCTCCTTTCCCACCTGCTTTGATTAGTGAAACCATTTACACTATTAATATTCTATTTATACTTTTCCTTCATATGTTCTCAGATGAAGAGGGAGAGGTACGAGTACAATCTCCTCCATTACAACTCTGTGTTCCTGGATCGATTTTGCTCAGGAAGTAATTTGAACTCTTTTTAAAAAGGTAAGCAAAGAGGGATTTAGGTTTTCCCATTAAGAAAAGAAATGTGAATTACTGAGTTGTTATAAATTAGCCTAATTTGATTTAAGCAGAACAGAGTGGAAATCAGGACCTGTCAATTTTCTTCTTCCTCAGATGTAATGGCAGATGGAAATGATGAAACAAATATAAAAAAGATCTGATATGATACAACAGAGATGCTGACAGAATTAATCCTCAGTCACGCTGGTTATTATGCAAAGGGCTTAAACACTATGAAAAGAAATACTCCTACTTGTTCTACTAACTTTTCAAGTCCCAGAAATGTCGAGGAAAAAAGTGAACCATAACTGCTGTTATTCAACCAGTTTCTCTCCATGGAAAACCTTGAGCACTTCAATCAACTTCCTCCAGCACCAGATTTTGAATCTGCAAAATCGCATTTCCCCACCTCAGAGCAAAGAGCTGGACTGAAGAAAAGCCAACTCCCCAGCGCCCAAGAGCTCCGTTTGGGGATTTTTTTTTTCTTCTGAATTGGGGTCGATGTTTAAAATGAAAGTGCTTTGAGCAATTAGTGTTACTAACCCCAGATCGCTCCGGAGATATCAGAGTGGGAAGGACTGGGAGAAAGGCGCTCAATTCGGCGTTACCGCCTGCCTGCCCCCGGCGAGGGCTCAATTTATAAAGGCAAAATCACTCATCCTGTAGCAATATGTTTGGCACCAGCGAGAGGAACTCGTGCTTCTGTAACCAAATGCCCTGGCGAGAAAGCAGAGGCACTGGGGAGCCTGGGCTGAGTGATTTTTGCTCGGCTTCACTTTGGCACCCATCTCCAGCTCCCGCTGAGCCCGTATTAAATGGAGCAAAAAAAAATAAAATATCAAACTGTTTCACACTCGTTTCAAAGGAGGCGAGTTTTCACAGCTCCCAGGTCATTTCTAACAAGCTGTGCCCACAGCTTGGTCCCTTCTGCTTCTGGCACCATTGCCTGTCTACTCTTCTACCGAAAGCCAGTAGCCCGTGACTGATGGTGTATAAAATGAAAGGCTGCTCGCTCTCTTTCTGGGTTTTCCTTAAGCTGAATGTGAAGCCCGCCGTAGGTGCCTTTGTTCTCGGCGAGAATGGAGATTAATCATTTTTAGAATGAAAGGCGGGATTTGAAAGATGTTTGAGATGAGCGGAGGTGATTGCAGAGCGGGCTGCCGGAGTGGTGGGCAAGCTGTCTGATTTTTTTTTTCTTTCTCCTGGCTCTTCACTTTTGCTGTACGAGGGAGACACTTGGGACTGCACGTGGAGAACCTCAGCCGGGCTGAAATCAGTGTTTTCACCTACTGAATATCAAGTTGCCTCTGCTGGAGATCGGCATTCAGCACTGCCACCGTGCATTTCACAGCGCATTAATTACTGGGGAGATCTAATCAATGCAGTTCGTGATCCTGACAGTACTGCGATACCTTCCTTTGGCCACCTGAACCTGAACTCACCAGAATGAGTTAAAGCGATGCGTTGGCTCCTCGTACCATTTCAGGCTTTCCAGCAAGTGCTCACGCTCCACAGATACAACAGTTTCACACCTGAGTTGTGTTACTCAAGTGACTTCTTATATATAGAACATCTAGGCCTAGGGAGGACTGTTTTTAGGTGTAGATCAGCAGAAGCAAAGCCCAGAGGCCACACTGGCTTCCACCCAATGAGCTGGCTGAATGCAATCTGACATTTTGGTGGTTTTGGCAGTGTTTGGTGAATGGTTGGGCTCGAAGATCTTAAAGGTTCTTTCCAACCTAGATGATTCTATGATTTCATGCTGATGCGCCCAGGATCCAGACCTCCTGCACCACTGATGGTTCTGAAAATGTTATGTTGACAATACTGGTGCCAGTGGAACCTGTCATGACTGACACACCTCCAGGGAATCTCCAAAGGTCCGCAGGTCTGGCTATGCTTCTTGCTATTGCCTGGTTGACAACCCATGGGCAGAGCATTTGGCACCAGCTTGTGCCTGAGTAGTTGCAGGTCCTTACTGTGCATTTGCATTAATTAGGGTCAATACCACCACATCCAGTTGTAGAATCATAGAATAGTTTGGGTTGGAAGGGACCTTAGACATCATCGAGTTCCAACCCCCCTGCCATGGGCAGAGACACCTCCCACTAGAGCAGGTTGCTCAGTCCTTCCTTTCTTTTTGCATGGTCCTTACAAGGGGTGGATACACTGATGTAGATGACCCAATGGTGGTGATACCAATCACTGTCTTGTTATTTCTTAGCCTGGCATTTGTGGAAGGAAAAAGCTACAATGAAACCACTTCATTTCTCCGCCTGCTCATCTTTGGGATTTTTCATACAGCATCAAGCTCTGTCCCCCACTGGGATGAGACCAGTTCGTGGGAAGTTTTGGACTTCAACCCAACGAGTGATTCAGTCTTTCCAGTCCCAGACCAAGCATCTGCAGCCCTTCGTGCCAGCAGCATTAACTCCCCAAAACCAACCTCCCGCCCCCAGCAACCAGCAACACAAAGCAAAGGAAGTCCCTGATGAAAACCTAGTGTTAAAAAAAAACCCAAAACTTTCTCAGAACTATAAAGCACTGCATTGTCATCCTTCAAAAACAAGGACAGGGGATGCAAAATTTTTAAACACTTTCCCATACACAAAGGTCAAAATCTTTTCCAGCCTACAGCTATTATGAAAGCCAAATATTGTGAAGCTAAGCTATACAAGTGGTGCCACTTAATCATAGTTTAAGATGTTCCAGGCCCTCAGTATTGTGGTGGTGATACCAAGGTAGCCAGGTTGGCCAGGTGGCTTAGCTCTTGAGCTGTATTTGTCCCAAACATGGGCGTTAAGGTCATGAAGAGTTCAGAGGTTAATGGCACAGATACAGGGCACAGGCTTACATGGGAACGCAATGAAATCTGAAAACTATTACACATATTTGGGCTTCACGTCTTGCCTGGCCACACACAGGCCGATTTAATGCCTTCACGGACTGGAGTCTGCTGCAAGATGACTGGCGTCACTCAAGGTTTGCAGTTGGGTAATCGAGATCTGAGCCTGGAGGCAGTGATATAATATTTCACATTTTGGGTCTCAATGACCTCGAGAAATGTGAAGCAACAGAGGAGGGTGGCCATTGGCTGGTTTTACATTAGCACACAGAAAATAAAAATGATATGATACAGCAAAATTATTGGTCCAAAATGGACTACGTCCATTAAGGTGCTGGCTGATTGCATACATCCACACTTTGTGGTGCCAGCTCCTTCCCCTCACACAGTTGTGTTTCCCTTTGGCTTTGTTCCCCAGTGTAAATCAGCCAGAGTCTGGCTTGGTGCTGGTCTCAGGTATCAGCCTGGTGCTTGGTTTCAGCCCAGCTCCTCAAAGCTTACCATAAATAAAGTCAGAGTGGTGTGGGGAAGCAGCAGGTGGACAGCATTTCTTCCCCAGACCCTTGGCAGCTAAACTGGAACTCTTGTGGTAGGGTCTTCAAATAGCATTGAGAAAAACTCCCTTCTGTCTACAATAATTTAGACTGACTAACTACCTTGGAGACACAGTTGAGACAGTGATGGTTAAAAATAATTCAAACCCCAATTACATTGCATTAGAGTTCCTGTGTTTGGGCTGGCATTTTCTTCTGCACCGGTTTGAGATTGGATGGGAGGCTTCTTCTACAGAGGAAACCCAGTGGATGACTCAGGTCCGGGAGGGCAGAAGGCATTTGATGAGTTTCTCTTTTCTTCTCTCTCTCTCTTCTTCACAATGTTTTTTCACCAAGAAATAAAAGTGCCTGAGGAACCACAACTTCCCCATCAAACCCCCACAATCTCTGCGTACTACAGGTGATAAACTCCCTCTTTTTCCCATGGGAAATAACCATCTTACCACCCTCTTCCTTTAATTACTGAACAGCTTGAGCTTAACTGCTTTTTTTTTGAAGTCAATTCACACATCTAGCTCAACTCCAAGCACTCGCTAGGGAAGTGCAACCACCACGGAAATTCGTAGGTTCTGTTTCAGACCTGCAGAAGGCCCGGTGTGATGGAAACCTTCTCTACTAATCAGTAGCAGATTGGTGTAATAAGAAAAGTTGTCCCTACCGCAGACCTTGCCTAGCAGGAGACATCCTTACAGCAGATCTGGGTGTCAAGATTTCTATCTGGCTTTGTGCCTCAAATTTCACTGAATTTCACTGAATTTTTAGAGTTGGAAGGGACCATAGAGATCATCTAGTCCAACTCTCCTGCCAAAGCAGGACCACCCAGAGCATGTCAGATCATGCTACTCAGGACGGCATCCAGGCAGGTCTTGAAAATCTCCAAAGTAGTGGAGTGGCAGATGTGGAGAGCACCTGTGGTCCATCATTACAGAGATGCCATCTGCGGGGTTATCATGGTTGGCCATGTCTGGGTGTCACGGTTATGCCTTCTGCCCCATCACCCTGTCCTTCCTGTCCCAGGGAAGTCCTGTGACACTGACAGCTCTGCAGCTGCAAATCAATAGCCCATGAGCTATTGAAGGAGGATTTGTCTGGGAGCTGGCAGACGGGGTCAGCCACATGAAGGAAGGGAGTTGAGTGATATCATCCAAAATTATCTTCAGTTGGCCTTTCCGGGATGGGGATCTTTGATCATCACAGAGCACAAAGAAAAATCTACAGCTTTCAGAGATGATAGTCCAGAAGAGATTACCCAAACCAGTGACAAACATATCTAGGACCAGAGGAGTTGCTGTGTTACCTTGACCCACATTTGACATATTGTCTTCAATAGTGGTGACCACCAGATACTCTCAAGGAAAGTGTAAGAAACCCCATAGCCGTAGGACTAACCCACTCCATAAATACCCAGCAAGTCTTGCTTCCAGGCAAAAGAGCTCTATCTGTTTCAAAACCTTGATGTTCTCTTTGAGGAGACAACCACTCACCTCTGAACTTTGCTGAGATCTTGGAATTAGACAACTAAAAGAGAAAGAAGAGGCAGAATTTAAATGTTTGAAATATCTGTGTCAAATTCCTGCCCCCAGGCTGGTGCTCAGAGACAGGTCTCTGCTGCTACTTGTCAATTAAATTACTTGAATCACTTAGTATATTGTTAGTGAAAGTCATTTCTACAGGTTAAATCCTCTGGAGGTCTGTAGCGGTTTAAGATGGATTCAGGAAAAGGGTCTCACGGAAGTGGCCTGTGCTGATAGAGGGGGACAAGGCAGCAGACCATGAGAAAGAGGTGAGGAGGAGATGATAAGAGGAGAGCAGGGAAGCAGGAGGAGTAGCTGCCCTGAACGGGAATAGGTTGAGATGTTGGGGATTCACAAACAGCCCATGTAGGCTTGATTAAAGGCTTCTAAGTCCTGACACGGGGGCACCCGAGAAAGCCCAGGGCCACATTAGCTGTGACCAGTGGACATTTCATAAGGGAAAGTGAACTCTGCACAAGTGAGGGTGAGGAGCTGCTTCCCCACAGGGATTATCTAAGTCTGTGTTACTCGGTGAAAAATTAAGGGGGGATCCAGGCAACCGTGGCAGCCGTTCACAGGACAACCCAACAGATCAGAGTCTACAGTGAGGATGGCATGGGCCATCACAACCATTGCAAACCACGCATGAGAGGTGCATGGTTTATAAGTGTTTGTAATAGTTTTGTCTGGAGAAGTTGTGAATGCTCCATCCCTGGAGCTGTTCAAGGCCAGGTTGGATGGGGCTTTGAGCAACATGTTCTGGTAGGGGGTCGGAACTAGATGATCTTTAAGATTCCCTCCAGGCCAAACCATTCTATGATTCTATGATAAGATGTGCAACTGCTTCTGTGCATTTAGCACTGGTAGCCCTGGAGTCTTTCTCCACCCCGGACCAGCAGCACCCAGTAACCCAGTAACTTCATCTACCCAGTAACCCACCAGCCACCCAGAGACCTCCTGCCTGCTGGAGATGGAGGGATGTGCTGTAGGGGAAGGGAGCGATGCTGCCATCATCTCCCTGGGATCCCAGTGCCTCTTCAGGGAACAGTGCTGATGGTGGCAGTGGTTTTCTGACCCACCAGAAAGTGGGTTGGAGATGCGTTTCCCACCAAAGAGCAAAGTGATTCTGTAGTCGTTTTGGGTTCAGATACGCAGGTCGATAATCTTTAATTCACCTGAGACTCACATCACAACACCCTGCAGAGCTTAATTTATTTAAAGGGGAAAAGAAGCATATTATGGAGCAAGGGACGGAGGGAGCAGACGATGGACTTGCATGGTATTGAAAGCCAACAGTGGATGCAGGGACCCCAAAGAAGAGGCTAAGCTCATTCCCTAGCAGTAGCCCAGGGACAGGAGAAATGAATAGCCGTGAGATGATGGCTTTGCCAGCCACAGGTTTGTATTGATATAACTCTTCTGCAGTTGGACATTCTGGTGTAACAGGTAGTCGACACAGATGTAAAAGTTATTGGTAGGAAACCCCCCCCTCCCAACCCCTCTCTCTATTTCTGCCTTTTCTTTGTTGCACTTTGAGGTATTTTTTTGCCTTGTTCTGTTTATTCAGCCAGATTCAGTGTTAGATGTGTTTGAGTTTCTTGCCACAAAAGCCCCTCCTGTTTAAATGTCAAGAATGACTATTTAGGAGATTATCAGTCTTGGGAAGAAATTAAACACGCTGTAATAATGTGCCCTGACCCTGGCACATTCTCGCCATGGCAGTGGATGTTTATACAGACAACAAGAGCATCAGGAATTAAAATAATTAGCTTTCATGTTACAAAGAAAATCAGAAATTCTGAAGGAAGGTAAATCTTCATTCACCAATGCAAATCTGATGTAAAACTACAATTGCTTTTTTACAGGGAATGTTGTTTTTTATTTAATGTGGCATGGGCTTTTTTTTCTTTGAGGGTGATGGGAGGATGTCTGAACACAGAGACCAAAAATTAAAATACTTGAGCTTTCTTCAGACAAGAAAAAAAAAGCAGACCGTTTGAATAGAAGCAAAGAAGAGAAGTGTAGATTTTCTTTTTCCATTGAGAAGACATTTTTAATGCCCCCAAAAGGTCTGATGAGGCAATATTTGTCCATGTCTGCTCTGGGGGTTTAAGTCAATATTTGCTGGAAGTTAGAAAGAGATTCCTGCTATTGATCCACGTTTGCTTATTCTGGATTTTCTTGCAGTTTTCCCGACGCATTTGTTCCTTGCCAGAGTCTGAGACGGGACATGGGATTGCTCAGGGGTCTGGTCCAAACTTGGCAGCCCCCCTCACTTAAGCACATTTTGCACGGCACGGAGAGGAGGCCAAAACAGGGTCCTGCCAGGATTGAAATGTGAAGGAGAGCTCTGGATGTGCCCAGCTGAGGAGCAGGGCTCAGTCCATGCAGCTCTTGGGTGAAGGGTAAAGTGTTGTCCCCACTTGCTTCATGCCACAGCATGTGGATGGTCCCAAATGGGCACTTAATTGACCCATTTGCAATGCTCCCAGGCCTACAAACCATAACGTTGAGGCAATCATTCATAAACACTTGCCAGGAAGGAGTTCAACATTTCTAACACCCTCTTCCATGGACTATTTCTTTCACCTGCCACATCTTCTGGCACCATCCTCTTCCATCCTCTTGGTGCTTGGAGGCTCCAGAGCAGAAACACAAGTGCAATCACAAGAGTTGGAAAAGGAACAACCCGAGCCCACTTTGATGAGCTCACTGCAGAGGACGGGCTTGAGACACACGCCTGGAAACTCTTTTGAGAAAAATATCCACTGCCTATGCCCCTTGCTTAATACCCTTCATCTGGATAAAGTTAAAGAAATCCCAGCCCTCTCCCAAACAGAAGAATGTATTTAGCAGTTAGCAGAAGGTCAAATAATGTGTCCCACACGTAGGAGAGATTTACTTCCCATAATTTGTGTGCTAGTTGGAGCACTGAGCTGTGGGCTGCAGCTTGAGCCTGTGTTTGCACGGAGCAAATATGGACAGACCCACACTGAAACGAGTCCATGGAGCTGGTTTGTTTCCTCTGACCAGACCCAAGAGAAAGCCCCTGCTCCCCAAACCAAGAAGAATGATAATTGGTAAGAAGCAGCTGTGGGAGGTGGTATCTGTTGAACGTAGGCCAAGTTTTGAGCCCAAATATACAAGGCAATGGGTCCACCACATAGAGATAAGCAGAATTCATTCGGATCCTACTGCTGAATATTTGTAATTTTTAGCATCCCCATGCCCTGTGGTAGTGAAATACACAGTTTAACCTGGTGACCCAGAGAAGATCTTAGGCTTGGGGACCTTGATAAGAAAAGACAGCTCAGTCTGGCATGGGTGAGTGTAGTGCAGAAGTCAGGGAGCTCCTTAGATTGTGGTCTAATAGAAGTGTGAGCACACAACGAGCCCCTCTTCCCTTCTGGCTGCATTCAGGACAGCTCAGTGGCACCCAAATCAGACTAAGTGCCCTCTTTGGTGCCACTGTAAATTTTTGATTGGTTTAGGCTGTCAGGCTCTGGATTGTTTCAGAAGACCCAAGTAATTATCTTCATTTTGGTGCCTCTCAACATCTCCTGTATAAAGCAAGACTTGTCTCCTTTGAGATTTCTAAGAAGGAATATGAGCCCCAGCTGAGACAGAAATCAGGGAGAGTCTAAGCAAAGATGTGCGTGAAGAAAGGTAGCTGAGGTCAAGGCGAAGGAGGCCAAACAGAGCACCTCATGTGAGGATCCACCTCTGGAATATGTCCAGTTTGGCAAGTGGTGGGGAACCTCCTTCATTGTTATCACTGTCTCGAAGCATGACTTGAATCTTGCTTCAATGACTGCTTTGAGCGATAACATTTAGGGTTTCCCCATAGGATGAATGATTTTGGGATGTGAGGGGCTCCCAGTGCCCATCTGGTCCTACAGCAGGCTAAGTCACGCTCAGGATTAGGGACATGTTTAGGGAGGCAATGTCTGGCCACAGAAAGATTTAAGAGCAAAGGCAGGATGAGGAAGAAGCACATGAATCACATTTGCAGGTTTTTTAGTTGGTGAGGATCTCAAAAACTCCACCACTTTTCTCAATTTCCTTATAGAAAAGGAGGATGGCAGCATACATTTGTGAGATACATTCTCACAACTCTCATTACAAAATTATGGGATGGTCAGATTGTCAAGATTGTCTCCCTACATGTTGCTTTTCACATTCAGCTTGCCTGTTTCTTCAACTTTGGGGATAGCCAAGGAAATTCCCACTGCAGGAGACTGCACAAGGTGCAATACCCTTCCTGCTCCTTTGTGTTGTGCATCATCAACACTTATACTTTGGAAACAAATAAGACTCAGAAAGACTCAGAAAGTTTTTTCTGAGAATTGTAAGATGGAGGGACCCCACTATCCGAAAGGCAAGGGCTGCCCTTGACCCCATGATTGTGTCCCACTCACTTGTGGTGACACCAAGTTGTGAGGTGCTTTAAAGGCCACACTTGCTCCTCAACCAGCTCCAACACAAGGGCCAGATCTTCAGCCAGAGTAAATCTATGTGAGTCCACAGCACAGGAGACATTGAGAACTATAAGGCATCTGGGGTCTAAGATCAAGTTTCCCAGCAGTGAGACCTGGAAGAGACCTAGGAGAATTTGGATCCATTTGTCTCTCTAAGGTAGAATTGCTCCTCACAGTATTTTTTCTCTTGCTCTGCCCTGTCTTATTTTAAAAGCAATGGGATGTTCCCCAAGGTGTTTTTCGGGGGGATTCTTTTCAGCTTGCCTTCTCAAGGCTTTTGAAACAGATGAACACGGAGGAGTCAATGGCTGGGAAACCAATCAAGTTCCTTAGGTGTGGAAACTCAAGGTCGGATCACCCCTGTGAATGGTTCCTTTCAGGGAGCAGCATTTTGCCCTAGAAGCAAACCCCATTCCTTCCCCACAGCCCTACTGGGTTTGAAACTAGTGATTTTCCCTAGAATTTTTGGCCGTGGTCCAGCTGTCCTATGTCCCCTTCTCCGTTTCCTACCGTTACAGCTTGGCGTTGAGTGCTCCAGGGTCAAGGCTGCAGAAGGAAAGACAGCCTTTATTGTTTTTTAGCATTGTAAAGATAAATATGCCCATCAATGTGGTTCCACCCACCACTGCTAACCCTTCTGAGGGCATGCAGTGGTAGTCATGAAAAGCCCCTGCAGTCAACAGGGAAAGAAGCCTTCTTTTCTTCTCAGCATGAAAATCTAGGCTGCAGATCTATGACATTCACATCAAAATCTGTGCCAAGCTGTGTTAGCTTTAGGGCAATGGGAGTTTCAGCCTTCAGTCCTTGTTGCTTGTGCATGTTAGACCCCGAAGAGCTGCATCCAGCTCTTATTGGGGTGGAGGAGGAGGGGGGACTTGTGGTGGTTCACATGGACTGAAAGTGCATTGGGCCAGAAGAGATACGGGAATGCCAACTTAAAAAACCCTCAAAATTGCCTTAGGAGGTCTCCAAATGAAAGCATGATGGGGAAAAATTGACCATCCTGTGGGTATGCCAAGGAATGTAAGGGAAAGCCAGAGGGATTGTGGAAGGACCCTGGGTTTGGCTCCATCATAGAATCATATTAATCAATAGCCAATTTTGGCTTCTTGCAACCTCCTTGACCCCGAAGCAACCCAAAGTGTTTCTCTCTCAGGCACAAATGTCACTTTGTTCACCACTCAAAAGCAACTTTCTGGTGACCCCATTGTGTGGTGCAAAGCAAAGCTGGAGAGCAGACTGAAATACGAAACAAAGAAAACTTGACAGCAGGAATTAGAGGAGGCAAAAATATCTCTCCCCCTGGAAATTGTCTGAAGGACAGGTCTGAGACTGACTTTTCAAAGGGCTGCATGAGCTGACAGTCTGCGTTGGGTCTGCTGCTTTTCAAACGTTACAAGAGAAGGCTTCGAAACCATCAGAAGCCAAACCTTGAGTTTGTGCTGAAATAGAGGTGGGAAATGGTGGCACCACTGTTGCTGCAGTACACTGATTTTTTTCTTTTTTTTTCAAACTGAGCAGGGTGGATCATTTGGAGAGGCAGACACAATTTTGGATACTTGTCAGCTCTTGAAAGGCTTATGACAGTTTTTCGTAGCCCAGTTTTCTTTCGAAGGCTTGTATGAGAAAGTTATAAAGGAAGGCATAACTCTAGATCAATGAATTTCTGCTGCTCATGCTCAATTTCTTTGAGTGTACTCTACTCATGTGGCTACATGGCTGCTTTTTTTAATGTTGCTTTGGAACCAGTTTCTGCTGAAATTGTGTGGCTGTGTCTGAAATGATTTTTCGGGGCCAGAAGACCTGGGGATAAAAGCCCTCCCTGCAGGAACAGCAAGCCGTTGTGCTGGTGATTGAATGTTTAGCACATGGGCATGCTCATTTCTAGCCTGGGGTCTTCGCTGCATGAGCTAAATGCTGGCCTCTTGGTGTGATTCAGAGCTTGGCCGCTGCCAGGGACCACAGCAGGGTCCTGGTGAAATCCAAAACTGGGTAATGAGAATTTTGTGAGCCACAAAATATCGCTCCTGCAGAGCCAGCTGAGCCTGGGCCCAAGCTGATGGAGGACGTACCATGGCTGCAGCCCACCGGAGCAGCTGTGGCTTTCTGAGCCCTGATGTGCCCGTACCAGAGAGGTACCAAATGATCTCCTGCACTGAGTTAGAGCCAGGCTGTTGGATCTGTGCTTGCTGTCCCACCAGACGTGCAGAACGGCTGGTTAGGATGGCACCTCAGCCCCATCAGGGTCTCCTGCCCATTTACTGATTTATGCAGAAATTTGGGAAGGGGACCTATCCTACCCCCTTTCACAGTCTCAAGTCACCCAGCTCCTCTTTGCTACCCTGATCCCCTCCATGCTCCATCGCCTCTCCAGATCGCTCGTTACCCAGCTCTTCCCGAGCCTGGGGAGGCATCACCACCTGGTGAGCCCACGGTACGTCCCCTGGGGCTTTCCTGGCACCTTCTGGTGGCTAAATGGCTTCCTCCATTCCCTTTGATTCCAGCTGAGGGATTAACTGGGTTTCGGGGTATGGTTTTAATGTGGTGCATGAAGTAGCCAGGGGGTCAGTGTTTGTGGCTTGCACGTTTCAGCAATCCTATTTGATGATCAAAGCACGAGGAAGCAGGCATGGGGGGATTTATATACAGGAGGTTCGTTGCTGACGTCTCCAAACCATAGCACACTGAGCATTACTGCCTTTCAGCTTTATTACACCTTTGCTAACCCCGAGTGTATGTTTTCCTTTGCCTTGCCTTCCCTTTTGCCTCCCCCTTCCCCTTCCCTTTTCCTTGTCTTCTTCCCTCTTGTCCCCTCTCCCTCTCCCTCTTCCTTCCCACTAGGGGCAAAAAATGCAAGGCAAAAGGGAACCATGCAGCAGAGGTGGGACTTTGTTCTCAAAACCATGCTTTAAAGGAGATGACTGTTGTCACCTATGGGTAAATCAGGGTTTTCCATTGCCATCACTGGGGCTGTACAGATTTGGAGCAGCTGATCACATTCCCTGTTTCAATGCAATAATGCTCAGGAGTGATTTCTTTACTTGGAGGATGCTGGAGCAGTGGAACAGGCGGTTCAGAGAGGGCGTGGAGTCTCTTTTTCTGGAGATATTCAAAATCCACCTGGATGCGTTCCTGCCCAACCTGCTCTGGATGACCCTGCTTTGGTGGGGGGATTGGACTAGATGATCTCCAAAGGTCCCTTCCAACCCCCACAATTCTGTGATTCTGTGGGATTCTGTGGTGTGATACCTCTGAGTACTGCAAGTGTGTGGATGGAGATAGTGGGATCAGCCTTTCTGTCTCTGAAGTTGGCCAGGCCAGGGAGGTGACTTTACCTGGAAGGCACACACTGAGTTTTCTCTTCAGAGCACTTAAAGCCTGGGTGGATAAATAAATTGCAATTCTTGAGGCTTAGACTAACAAGCTTTGCTTAACCATAGCCTCTGGATGGAAGTACTGCCCTGTCTGGAGGAAGCCCCTGTGTGCTCCAGGGCCAGGCTGGACACCTCTCACGTATCCTAGCATGACCCCTGGCTGGGGATGTTCCAGTCTCATCATGAGCTAAATAAAGTCAGAGGGAAGCCTTGAGGCATGGATGATGTGATACTGGGGCAGGAGAGGGTAGGGCTCCATCCACCCAGGTGTTTTGCTCTTTCAGCTTTCCAAAAGTTGGTTTTGTGGGTGGAGGAGGTAGGTCCAGAGCCCTAGATACCTGGCACCCATGCTGGGAGGAGAGTTTTCTAGCTCCTGTGGCTGTTCAAGTGGAAGAGCATGGCTTCAAGACGCTTCAAGCCATGGGGACTCATTTTGTGGCTGGGGTGGAAAGAATGAGGTGGACTCCCAGCCTTCCCCTTCCCCTTTACCAATTTGCTCTCTTAACTCAGAATCACAGAGCGTAGAAAGGGACCTCTGGCCAACACCCCTGCCAAAGCAGGTCCACCCAGAGCAGGTTGCACAGGAACGTGTCCAGGTGGGGTTTGAATGTCTCCAGAGAAGGAGACTCCACCACCTCTCTGGGCAGCCTCTTCCAGGGCTCTGCCACCCTCAAAGGGAAGAAGTTCCCCCTCGGGTTTAGATGGAACTTCTTATATTCAAGTTTGTGCCCATTTCCTCTTGTCCTGTCCCTGGGCACCACTGAAAAAAGACTGGCCCCATCCTTTTGACATTCACCCTTTAAATAATAATACCCTTTATTTAAATAAATACCCTTTAAGTATTTATAAGCATTGATCAGATCCCCCCTCAGCCTTCTCCAGAGGAAAAAGATCCAAGTCCCTCAGCCTCTTCTCGTAAGAGGAGCAGCTCTGATCAGCTCTGAATCGAGAGAAGCAAAGGGCAACGGGGCCAGTTTTAAAATTAGACCTGTAAGGAGCCCTTATCTCCAGCAAGGCTTTATCAGACGGGCAGGCAAGCCTTATCCCACCCCGTAATCCCCTCTTCTGGAGGCTCTTGAACGCCAGCAACAACAAAAATGTGCTGTGTTGAAATCGTCGCCCGAGGAAATGTGAAATATCACACGAGGGCTCCCCCCACCCCCCCATCCTTGTCTGTTGTCACATTTCCTTGGGGGATAATTGCTCGCTTTGCAGCACTGGTTTTGGAGAAACCAAAGCATCTTCCCTCTTTGCCCAGCTCACTGTCTGGAGGGCACGGGGAGATTATCCTGCTGGTAGCCCCCCCCTTCAAAGAGTTCATTAATGTCACCGGGGAGATTTTCTGCTAAAATAATGCTGGTGTTGTTTCAAGTCGGGCTGTATCTGATTCTTAATGTTTTACTTCAGATCAGGTGCTGGAAGTCTTTGATGTGGTGCCAGCCCCAAACCGAAATGTGTTCTGCAGAGGGAAGGGCCGGAAAGGACAAATCCTACCCTGAGATGGGGGTCCTGAATGGAAACCTCAGACCCAAATGGCCTGGAAAAAAAATGGGGTTTAAGTATTATGCTTGGCCCTGGGGCATCCTGAAACCAAGCAACTCCTCCCCTTTACTCCGTCTGCCTTCTCTTGGGGGACCTCTAGCTTTGCATCATGAACCCTTGTGCTGTTTCTCCTAGCTGGGGTGTCACACACATCCTGTGGGCTTTCTTCAGCCCAAAGTTGGTGGTTGAAGGTGAAAATCAGCCTGTTCATGAACTTGGCTGAAGTTTTTTGATTTAACTCTCTCTGGCATCTCCTCTTTCAGCAGGTCAGCCCCAGGTGAAGTCTCAGAGCTTCTAGATTTGATGATGTGAAGGTTTCCACCTCTCTCCACTGCAACACAGGTTATGGACGAGTTGTTTGCTTACGGAGCAGCTCCAGGACTCAGTAACTTGAACTAACGCGCTTCCTACGGGCTCTTCGCCTTCACACTCCCTCTGCTTCTATATTTTTAATGAGCTCTTGACATTTTTACTCTTCCCCTCTCTGCTGTGGGGATGAGCCTGCGCTCCGCAGCCCGCACACTCTGCAGCTAGTGGGACCAATTTCCAGGTGTCCCACAGATAAAGCGGTGGAGGAGCAGCAGGATCCGCATCCATCGGCCCTCCCCTGGCCCACAGCCTTCAGCACGTGTGTCTTGTAAAGCCTGTTGTATGTTTCCAGGGCTTCATAAACAGCAGCCGATGGCTGCCAGGGAAGCCGAGATGAGAAATCTTTCTCCCCTCCTGCTGCCTTCCCCTCCGTGCCACGACCTGATGGAGAAACCAGCAATATACAAGGGTGTGCATTTACTCCACGATTTCTCTTAATCACCTCGGATAACGGGTGGTGTCGGCTTGCATTTTTTTTTTTCTCCCTTTTTAAACAGGATGTTATTATGTTCTACTTCTCCCCCTAAAAAACCTTAGTTTTTTTTTTTGCTAAGAAGGCTCAGAAATGTCTCCTCCAGGCTTCACGGATGATCATCTAATCAAAATCCCAAGGAGGAGAGGCAGAAAGAAGGAGGGTGAACAAGCCCATTTTGGCTACTGTAAACAGCTCCATCAGCATCCAGTGTTCAAAGACCCACTGTGGTCTCATCCAGCATCTGAAGACCGAACGTGGTCTCCTCAAGCTCCCTCTGCAGTCAGGAGGCTCCTCCAGCAGCTCAAATATGCCTTTACCAGCAGACAGCCTTTTGGGATATTCTGCCAGACTGGGGCCAGAAAGCTGGGCTGGCATCTGTGGTCCACAGTCCTGCCGACAGGTCAGTCTCTGGGGTCCCTGCTTCACTTGCCCAGGCTGAAATCCCTTTTCACTGCCCTGCTTCCCTGTGCCATCGAGGAAGAGCAGCAGGAAGGGGGGGTCAGAGAGATAGTCTATGTGCAACAAAACCAGTATGGTTTTAATGGAGGATGGGAAAAGGGTCCTTGATAACAGAGAATCATAGAATCATTGAGGTTGGAAGGGACTTTTCGGATCATTGAGTCCAACCATCAACTTAGCACTGCCAAAACCACCACTAAATCTCAGCACCATGTCTGCCTGGCTTTTAAATACCTCCAGGGATGGTGACTGCACCACTTCCCTGGGCAGCCTGGTCCAAAGCTCAATAACCCTTTTGGTGAAGAAATTTTTCCTAATATCCATCCTGAACCTCCCCTGGGGCAACTTGAGGCCGTTTCCTCTTGTCCTATCTCCTGTGACTTGGGAGAAGAGACTGACACCCCCTGGCAACACCCTCCTTTCAGGGATTTGGAGAGAGCCAGAAGGTCTCCCCTCAGCCTCCTTTTCTCCAGGCTGAACACCCCCAGCTCCCTCAGCTGCTCCTCACAAGACTTGTGCTCCAAACCCCTCACCAGCTCCATTGCCCTTCTCTGGACCCACTCCAGCATCTCAATGTCATTGGTAAGGGGTCCAAAGCTGGACACAGTATTGGAGGTGGGCCCTCAGCAGTGCCCAGTACAGGGGAATGATCACCTCCTGGCTGAGGTGAGAAGGCTGCTGCCAGCTCCTGAGAGCCTTCTCCCTCCACCTCGGGAGGATGGGCAGTGATGCTGGAGGATCCAGCGCTGAAAGAAGGGGTTATTAGTTCCTTCACAGGGGCTTTTGGTTCTGGAAGAAACACCAGCAAATACCTAGATATTGCAGTTTCAAGCTTTTTTAAGTGTATTCAAAAGGCATGGGACCTGAGCTGACAGCAGGGAGACAAGAGACATTTTTTTGGTGCCCAAACACGCAATGGGAAAGGTGTCCTTGCTTGACCCACCCAGTGGCTAGGGCTATACCCTAATATATATATTTTTGCAGTTATGCCAGCAACACGGATGGACGCCTGGAGCCCAAATCACTCCAGCAGTGGGAAACCACAAGTCCCAACGCTTGGCACGACGGGTGCATACTTGCCGTGCAGAAGTCCCCGCGGAGGAGAGGAACGAGCTGCCAGCTGCCCTGGCAGCCCCCTGGCTGCTAGGAGCCCGGTATAATTCGAATGCAAATTCCACACACACACAGCCTATGCGATGAGGTGACACTTTGGTTTTCACCCAGAGGCAGATGAAAGGTCTACTTGAGCATGCAGATGGTGGGGGAGCCTGGCCCACCCACCACAGCGGGAGCCGCGGGACGGGCTGGCTTTGTGGCCGAGGGCAGGCTGTTTGCAGAGGGGAGCCATGCTGGCATCTCCTTCAAACGGATTCCACTCACTCCAGCCTTTTCTTAATGCCCGCTTTGAGCTCCCAAGAAGTTGAAAAACTCCTTTTTCTGGGCGTTCTCTCTGCCGAAGCGACACGCGGAGCAGGGCAGGCTCCCAGCCCCCAAGAGCAAAGGGATGCTCAGACAGTGCGGGTTTGTTTCGTTTCCAGCCTGTGTGCCTGGATCACGCCCAGGCGAGACAAAAACAAATATGCAAAGTGCAATCAGGACAGAAACGAAGGCGGCAGCGGGGTCATGGCTTTCCCCTCACTCGATGGTCTGAAGATCTAAGGCGTCCCTCAGATTAGCTTGCAAGGAGCACCGCCGTCTACGGAGCCCCCACCTCCCCTCCAGCCCAAATATTTGATGACTCCAGCTCTCCCAAGCTCTCCCATTCACACGTTGCCAGCTAATTTGGACAAAAGGCTGTGTGAAATTTCACCAGAGGAAAAAAAAAAATAAAATATCTGCAGTTCTTGAGCTTTCTGCTGAGAGTTTGATCTTAAAATTTGCGGTGACTGAAGGGGAGAAGACTCCAAGAAATGTTCACATCCCTCAACATGGATTATGCAGGACTAACTAAGAGTTTTTAAGGTGACAAGAGGGTGGAGGGTGGAGCACTGAGCAACAAGGAGCTGCAGAACTGAATGTGCCAGCTTAGACACAGCGCTGTGTGGGAGCCCCATTGTACCCTTAGAAGCCCACTGCTTTCCCTCTAGAAATGTCACTGAAGCATTAGGAAGCCACACGACCCAGCCCAACTTGCTCCATCCACCTCATGCAGCAGAGATACAGCCTACAGGCTCTTAGTGACCTGTTGTACCCATGGTCTGGTGGTGCTGTACCCTTCCCAAGTAGCACAGTGAGCATCAGTAAGGATGCTCATGGAAAAGGGACCAGTGGGAGGAAGAAATGTCCCTCCAGTCATGACAAGGCTGATCTGCAGTCACTGCAGATGCCCCTGGGTGGGTGGAAGACATGCAGTCCACAGCACAGCTGAGCCTCCACCACTTTGCCATCACCTTCTACATGGTCAAAACTTTCCTCTTTATGTCCAATTATTTGTGTTTCTCATGTCTCCTACTCCACATTCCTCTTGAGGCAAGTCATACCCCAAGCTATTTGCAAGTTGAGGCACAGCTGAGGCACACAGCTCTCCTCTTTAACCTCTGTGCTGGGAAATCATGTAAAACCAGAACTTCAGATGGGTTGGACTTTATGCTTTGGTCTCGATATCTCATGAGCTATTCAGCTGGGAGGGGTGTGTGCGAGGCATAAATTGGGAATCCTCCTAATACCACCAAGTCAGGCTCCCCTTCATTGTCATGTTGATGGCTTTGTTGTGTCCTACAGAAGTCCTGAAGCAGCAGATTTTGTAAGTGGAAATCAGCAGGGGCTGTAGATGGCAATTTTCTGAAAATGTTAGCCGGAGGGGAAAGGCTGCCTGCACAGCTGATAAATATGCCATCTGTAAGGGTGTAAATCGTCGCTCCGAGGCATGATTCTGTAGAAAGCTTGTAACACTTTTAAATGCATGTACCAGTTCTCCTTCCAAAGGGCAAATCAGTTAATGGTTATGGGGAGCTCTCTGCCTCTGCTGTGGCTGTGCTCCCTGGCTCTTCTTTGCCTGGTGGACTCGGGGCGGAGAATCAACTTCATTTCTGGTGAGGCTCCCCTAGATTATATTCCACTTCTTATGCTTTGGATGTGATCTTCAGTGTGTGGCGAAAGGAAGTGGAGGGTAAGAGTTCCCATGTCCTGCAAAGAAGAAAGTTGAATTGCTTTTCTGTGTCACAGATCTTGGGTGTTAGACCTGGGGACCTAAATCTGCAGGTTTCAGATTCACCAAGACCCTCAGATCCACCAAGACCCTCCACTCCCAAAGGCTGTGTCTGAGCTACATCCTTTAGGTGTCAAAGCTCTGGCTTTCAGAGATATAGACAGGTGCTGCCTTTGAGTAGGAAAAGAGTTGGTTATCACCCAGATAAGCTGCTCTACTGGCAGACCTGGATGGCTGGAGGGAGAGCAGCTGAGGCGGATCTGGAAGAGCATCTTCTCCTATCAGACAACGCTTGACTGACTTCACCAGCCAGTGATGGATGAGGAATCGAAAACCATAGCCTGCACCCATGTCCTTCCTGCTCTGAAACCCCATCTTCCTAGTCAAGATTGGGAAGTCAAGACACATGCAGGATGTGTCTTCTGCTCTTGGCTGATGTCTTTGTCCAGTCTGCAGCACCTTCTGCTGTTTCCTTGCTTGTTTTACCAACCTCTGCGATAACGCCCTGCTTTTCCCCTGGGTTTGCAAGACCTCTGGGTTTAGCAATACCTGGAAAGGTAACTAAAGGCTTGTTCTGCCCATCGTCAACTTCCCAGGTCAGTGATGAGCAGGTTGTGTAAACCCCAGGTTCATCCTCCAGGATCTGCCAGCCCAGAATAATGGGAACATAAGGGACAGGATCATGGCAGGGTGGGGAACCAATTGCTTTAATGGAAAGACAAGATGTGCCCCTCTCTTGCATCCCCCACTCAGGGCATGTACAGCTCGACTCGGTGTATAAGAGAAGACACTGGGAATAAATAGGAATGGGATGCTGTCAGAGCTGGTCCAGAGAGGACTTTCTGGTCTGCTGAGCTGGGTAGGCAGTGACATCATTTCCATTAATGTTGTCTCCGTGGAGCTACAATTCATCAGGCACCTCACTGGGAAAGTGGTGGATTCCTTTGCAAGACAAAGCTGAGGGGAATGCCTGAGCTGTAATGGTAAACAATATAAATGTCTGTGCATGTATCTTTATGATCTGTATCTAATGCAAATGCTGACTGTCTCCAAGGCAGTAAAACATCACCCCCAGAGGAAATAGTAACAATTATCTTACATCACCTGCAGCCAATGTTTCTGTTAAAGCTTAATATTTAAGGAGCTACATAGGTGTGCATTTATAGTAGGTGTGCACTTATAAACCAGAATTTTAACACTTATATAAGACACGTCTAAATGTTAAGCAGTCGATCCTCAGCACTCCAAAAAGGCTTAATTGAGTGGTAAATACGAAGAATTATCTTCATACCTCTGAGGATGGCTGCAGAGATCGTCGCTATTTTTAGCACAGGGGCTGGAACTCAGGTGCTTGATGCTCATACTGCAAGACATCATCACAGTCATGGGATCGGTACGTGTAGGTAGAGGCACACACACCTATATTCAATGTAAGCAAGATGCTAATGGGGTGAATGCACCACGATATGCAGATATGAGTCTGACGTGAAGAAATAACAGAGGTTTTAGCAGATGGATAATCTCCAGACATGTGTTCATACATACGTGAGATTGGAGATAAACCTTGATGTTCCCACATCCCACTAGAAATGCCTGAAACTGCTCTTCATAAGCAGGTCTGTGAAGTTTAGGTGAAAACATGGACTTTCCCTTCTGTCAGAAGCTTGGATGCAATGTAAGAGCCACGACTGCAGTGGAAACACAGAGGCAAACCTGACTTGAGAAAATAAATAAGTGCAACTGATTTGGAGTCCTTGAGTCAAATTAATTTCATGTGCAATTCTCTTGAAAACAACCAAGAATGGCTCGGAGCCATTCTTGTCCGTAACGCACATTGGGATCTCTTTACTCGCAGTCAAATCTCGTTGCTCTTGAGTGCTCTTAACCTGTGGGCCAGATGCTGCTCAAAGTCTTCTCCTGTCACTCATGGCTGGGGGAAAGGGAAAAAGCAGGAGAGATCATGGGTGTTTGGAAGACACAGCCCAACAGTGTCTGACCATTATCACTCCCTCTGGATTGCTTGTTTATGGATCAGCATGGCACTTCTGGAAAAGGGGAGGCAACATCTAACTGATCAGCATGACATTGTCCAAGCTGGTTGAAAGCTAGATGTAAACAACCCTCATGGCTCTGTATCTCGCTTTTTGGAGCAGAGAGGGTATAGCAAAGGGCTGCAAAGGGCTACAAAGATCATGAGGGGACTAGATCATCTCTCTTATGAGGAAATGCTGAGGGACTTGGGTCTTTTTAGTCTGGAGAAGAGAAGACTGAGGGGGGAATCTCATCTATGCTTATAAATACTTAAAGGGTGGTGGGTGTCAAGAGGATGGGGCCAGTCTTTTTTCAGTGGTGCCCAGAGACAGGACAAGAGGAAATGGGCACAGACTTGAACATAAGAAGTTCCACATAAACATGAGGAGGAACTTCTTTCCTGTGAGGGTGGCAGAGCCCTGGAAGAGGCTGCCCAGGGAGGTGGTGGAGTCTCCATCTCTGGAGACATTCAAATCCCACCTGGACACGTTCCTGTGCAACCTGCTCTGGGTGGACCTGCTTTGGCAAGGGGTGTTGGACTAGATGATCTCCAGAGGTCCCTTCCAACCCCGTATCATTCTGTGACTCTGTGACAAAGACAGGGTTTGGAAGAGCAGGTTTTACTCTTGTCATTAAGGGGTTAAAAAAAAAAAAAAATTCCTCCCCCAAAAGGGGAAAGCTTTACTAATTAAGGCCCAATTGGAAATGACTGGTTTGCACTGGCAAGCTGCTACTTCCAGAAAGAGCTGGACTGACTTCTCTGCAATCACTCACATGAGTAAGCACTGCGAAAACACGGTTTGGCCTGGAAAGAGCTAATAAGCACACAGATAAAATCTTATTTTGAAAGCAGCAACAAAGGACACGTGATTTATATCTCAGCTGGTGACTTCATATGTTTTGCAGAGTTTCTCCAAAACGTATCGGAATTCATAATTCATCTTTACAACGCGTTAAATTAAAATAATAAATGCCAGGAAGTTTTCTGAGAGAAAGAAAACTCTGTAAGGAGCGTTGAGGGATCAAAAGAGATTTTGACGGGGAGAGACTCCTGTTGACTGGAGGGGCTTTGGATCGGGCTCGAGATTGGCAGCGGGAGGGACAGCAGTTAATAAAAGCACGCCTGTCAGACATGCTGGAGCTTGGGTAAGTCGGAGCAGATTGGGAGCTGACTGCGGCATCTCAGCGCCAGTCGCGGGGAGCCTCACCACCGCGCCTGGTGGGACCCCGTGGCTCATCTCAATGGCAGCAGCCTCGGATGAGTCAAGACAGAGGAGGTGGAGGAGAGAGAGGCGATTAGAGGATTGGAGGAAAAACAATGTTCAAGGGGCAACACCGTTCCAAACCCGACATTTATCCAAGGAAAAGGACTGTTGCATTAAAAGGCTGTATATCGTTTCTGGAGCTATGCGATTCCTTCGTGTTGGAAGAGTTATTGTCTCTGTGTGTTTCCATTTTTTTCTTCAATGCAGGAACATATCACCTGCTTCTCAACCAAGGTAACAGTCCATTTTTTCATGCATATTAAGAAAAACACAGGACAAAGCCAGACAGGTAACTCTGCTCACCTTGTCTGCAGCACAGAAACTTCAGATATTTATAGGACTTGTGAGCCATCATTTGAGTTGGCCAATGTTGTCCCTGTCTGTACCTACAAGAGACGTGTTTTGCTGCAAATTTCCAGTTATGGTTGGTAGGCAACCAGTGCTTCTGTTGGAACAAGGCTGATGGCCGCTTGCACCATCAAGCGTAGGATAAACTTGACCCTTTCATGTTCTAACCCACACGATTCGCTACCTGTCCTACAGCAGTCACTGCCAAAATGCTCTATAACCAAGAATAAAACAACACACATATCTATTAAAAGGATGTCCTACCTTTTGGTGCTCTTTAGAATCATAGAATAGTTGAGGTTCAAAGGTACCTTTCAGATCATCGAGTCCAGCCATCAACCTAACACTTACAAAACCATCACCAAACCAGGTCCCTCAGCACCACATCTGCCTGGCTTTTAAAGACGTCCAGGGATGGTGACTCCACCACTGCCCTGGGCAGCCTTTCAGTGCTTGACAACCCTTTCCATGAAGAAATTATTCCAGGCCAGATACTGAACTTTACATTTCTCTACATTGATCTTCATGAGGTTCCTGCTCATCCAATTATGCAGCTTATTTCTTTGAAAAACACCCCTGTTGTCCAGTTCATCAACCATCCCCCCACTTGGGTTTTCTCTGCAGGCGTGTTGAGAGGGCAGCCAGTCCCACTGTCTAAGAACCAGTTGAGCCTGATGACAACATCCCTTAGAAATGTTCACCACCTCCTACTTGATCAGCTGGGCTACGTAACCTTAATGGTATAGAGGACTCCATGCAGTTTCAAGACGTCATCCAACCTGGTGCAAGATCTAAAAGCCCATGTGGAGCTTTAATATCTTGATGATTTATGGCTGGGACTGAGACTTTGTCCAAACTGTTGTTCCCTTTTTATAAACCTTTCAGGCTGATGGAGGACTCTGCAAGTTAAGTCTCTGACTTTTATTTAGACTCTGTGAAAATAGAGTTGTTCACAAACGACCCTACATCTCACCTTGGAGTGGTGAAAACTTGCAGTCATGGAGCGTGGATTCATGCAGATTGAGGGCTCGGTTTGTAGATCTGAATCAAAGCTATTCAAAAAGATTTTCCTGGAGGGAACAGTCATAGGTGGGTGATAAAAGTGAGCATGTTTAATATACTGAGAGTATGTCGTCTGACTGCATTTGCTCAGTTTCTGTTTATGATGAACATAAAGCAGACCCAACAGCAGAGTTCAGACCGGGGTGTTCCCATTTATATGCTGGGATTTCATCTCTGACATGGCCTGTTAGGCTTTTGAAAAGGCAAAACAAAAAAAAATATGCCTAGTTTTTATAAAATGCGTTACTGCATCACTCTTCATGTTTTAAAACATTGAAAAAAAGAGCAATTTTTTTAAAATTTTTATTATTTGTGTTTCATTAAGCCCCAGGAAAAGCAGATACTACCCCTTTTATATTTACTGCTGTGCAAGCAAAGTTTGTGTTGGACTGAGGAGTCCAAGAAGATGTCATTATTAGTTTCTGAGAACTCGTCAGCTCAGTGTCTCGCTTAAGCTCCCGTATGAGGTCTGTGGCAGAGCTGGAGCTGCAGGAAGAGTTGCTTCTGCCAGGAAAACCAAGACCAGATCAGCAGGGTGTGGGGGCCTTTGAAGTGTGAAGGATAAGCAGAGACCTGTGACAAGGTTTCTGAGAAGGAACCACAGGCGCTTTTCTGGGCCAGTGCTCCTTTGGTGCTTGAAACCTCCTGCTGTTGATGTTCCTGGAGAGAGAAAATGGTCAGAGATGGCATTTCCTAGTTTTTGAGGGCTGACTTTGCAGCCTGGCCCATCTTTTTCTGGAAGCAGTTAATAGTCATAGCTGATTTCCAGATGTGTGGCTAAAATAATATTTGCTCTTCCTAATATTTGGGTATTAGAAGCTAGAAACAAACTGGTGTTTATAAAGACTTTATGGGCAGGTTATTCCATGGTTTTTTTAGCTCTTCCACTGAAAGTTCTTGTGCTGGCCCTAGTTGGAGACAAGCTCCTGGATATGACCTCCATGCTGGGTCAGGGTGGCGTTGCTTACCTTTGCCTGGCCTGATGCCTGCGCTGCTGAGCTGTGACCATCTCATCGTCTTTACTATGTCTCCCCATTGCCTTGTGAGGCAGGACAGTGATGTATCTCCCTTCCAAGAGAAGGGCACAGAGAAGACATGATTACACTCATAGCTTGATCATTTGATCAAGTCACTGTGATGACTCAGAAAAAAAAAACTTGTAAAGCTTATGAATTCCAGGTTGATTTTATGAAAACCTTCCAAAGTTTGTATTCCATGGCTCTTGGGACCCTTAGGGTGGGGAGGTCTGGTCGAGTTTGCATGTTCTGACCAGTATAGGAAGGCAGTCTTCTCCCCCATGGTCTTCTGCACTGTTGCCTGTGGTCTCTTCCAGGTGAGACAAAACCTCCTTTGATTTATTGACAGTGAGAGCCAGGACTGAAGAGGACACCAAAGAGACCTCAGGGCACATGGACCTGAGAGGCTGGACCCAAATGCAGGCTTTCAGGGAGCAGGGAGCCAGGGGAGAGATTTTCCCAGCTTCCTTCCATACGTTCTCTTCCAGACTAATAAGCTTTGCTTGTTGGATACATTTCACGGGTGAATGGGATGATTTCTCTGTCTATGTCAGTTTAAGTTGCTAAAACTCTGTAGGATTGAAGGCACCTTAGATCTGTGAGCTGGTATTATTAATAATAGTCATTTGTCACATAATTCCCCTCTTATTTCAAACACAGACTTTTATCATCTTTTCCACCTTCTCATCCCTTGGAGCAATTTGCCGTTTGTCAGGAAGAAATGGGAGATGAAGCTGCTCTTCCTCATGCAAGGGCATCCCAGAGGTGGATGGTAACTGACATAAATCTCCCCCATCCAAAGCCCTGAATCCCACTCTCTCCTTAATAATAAAGAGATTTACTCCAAGCCTTTCCTAATAAAACTCTGAATGTACGTGTACATTGTAGGTTAAAGGAAAGCATATTTGAAATCTGAAAGCAGAGTGAGAAATAAAATCTTGTAAATTTGCCTCAGACAGTTTATAATCCTAGCCCCAGCTGTCTAACCTCACCAATTCATTATGTCTTGAACCAACTGCTTTGGGGTTTGGAGTTTCCAAAAAACCCCATGTTTTCACTGTGTCTGTGTGAAGGGTAGACAAGACCTCCTGGAGAGCTGGTCCATGGCTAGGTATTAAACATAATACCCTGGATGCAACTTCAAGCTGAGAAAGTCTGTAAGCGTGGCTTGGTGAGGCATCCCTGATTTCCAGTACCCTTGTCCTCAGCGTGGGCCAATGTCAGAGGTGAGTTACTGGGACAGATGGCCCCTTTGATCTGTCCCGGTAAGGTCATGCCTGCATTCTTATTTTCATTGGTGTTTCTTACAAATAACACCACATCCAAGGAACTTCACAGCTGTAAAGTCAAGATCTTGGAAGCAACAGTGTAAAAAACCCCGGTTTTATAATTTTATTTCTCTTGATGAAGTTTAAGTTGACACAAGAATAATTCAGCCAGAGACTCAGCTTCCACATGGACAATTTTTACCAGAATTATTAAAGATGGGCTTTATTAGAAACTATTATTTTCAGGGATCTGCAGTGAAAAAAAGGAAAGTGAAGTGCAGCAGCACTGAGTGTGCTCAGGATTTATTTTTCAGCCTGGTTCCCAAAGGAAACAATATTTATTTGATCATGCAATGTATGGATATACTTGTATCCCCTTGCAGAGTTTTGAAACCCCTGGCCATTTGGTCTAGCTCTGGCAGAGCAAAAGAGAGCTCAGGGAGGTGAAGTTTGTGCAAATTCCGGAAAAAAAATGATAGAAGGGAGAGAATTCACCAGTTCCTGCAGCAAAGGCAACTCAACTGTAGCTGAGCTCAACTGTATTGCTGGACACCAAATAATCCATGTTAAAAAGGCTAGTTTGGATATGTCAGTGAAGGGAAAACTTTCAGCCAGAGCTTGGGGCTTATGAGACATGCAATAACTCAGCACCAGCTCCCAGTGGCTGTCCATATCTTTTACCAGTGCAGGAGCTCTGAGGAGGGAGGTTTCCATTGTGCCCATCTGCAGCTGCCTTCTGGGTGAATCTGGACCAGGCTCCTGGCCATGGGGGTGATTTGCAAGGAGGGGGAGGCTGGCACTGGCACTGACCGCCTGCTCTCAATTTACTCCCGAGGAGTCCTCTAATAAAACCAGTGGAGGCCGTGCACGCTTTACTGGGAGCTTCAAAAGTGTTTATGGGATGATTTGTGTGGAACGGTTACGCTGGAAGCAGTTTAGGGAAGGTATGCCGTTATTAGAGGATTTATTATTTTTTTTTTTTAAGCTCCATTTGGACACTTCTTACCGTTATATACCAGCGAGGAACGAGCCCCAGCAGCTGTTTGCTATTTATTGGAGTCCATGGTGGAGTAACGAGGAGGGAGGCAGCAGGGAGGGGTTCAGCGGCCTCAAGAGTTCTTCCTTCTCATTTTCCCCAGATTTTCTGCAGAGCCGTGTTGAATCCCATTAAGTTCCTGCCCCACACAGACATCACAGGTAAAGAGCAAAGTCCTGGAGAGCACCCCTGGAGTCCAGACCCACATGTGAGCTGGCACCTCCCACATCCAAAACTGTAGCCTCAATAAGTCATCACTGCACTGTCTACACTCTTTGTATTTTCAGGCTCATCTTTTCTTACGATGAGAGCCTTGAATTTGCTGATTTGGACGCGTTACCTCATCCTGAGCTGGCTCCTGCATCAGAGATGGGGAGATATGATGGATTTATGGGAGGCAGTCATTTCTAGTTTACCTCTACACCACGCAGTCCTGGTCCAAACTGCTCCAAAAACCTTTCTTCTCCTCCGTATATATCTCTATGTAAGGTTTTCCAAATATGATTATGAGTCTGAGTACGGTGCGTGTCCAAACGTTGGGGTGTAAAATTGCTCGGCAAAGCCAGTAGGACTCAAGGGGTTTCAGCCCATCAGGGGACAATCTCTTGATGCTCCCACGTGGCCTGTGAAAGGGAACTGAGAAAAGTGACCCCCTCGCCACGAAGGTGGCAGTTTGTTGCCTGGGGGTCCACGCAGGGGCTGGGAACATTTTCGGGGCAGGGAGAAAGCCAGTTGGGGAAGGTCAACCTCGGAGCCTGTTGCGTCCCCGCAGCCCTGCAAAGCCTCACTCAGCGGAGGCAGCTTTTAAAATACCTTCCCCTTTCTGCTGAAAGATTCTGCGGTGCCTCTCAACACAGCGTTTGAAATCTCACTCATCTCTCTTCCCACCCCCCACCCCCCTCCTCGATGACCCTCATTCAAGCTGTCACGGTTTAACAGCCCCGCGCCGCTATATTATCAACATCTACAGTAACTCGCAGGTGACCTTTGCTCTTTCCAGCACTGCAGAGACAGGAAAACTGCAGGGAAAGGGAACAGGATCTCATTCTGGTTCATGCATCAGCCACAAAACCATCTGCTGAGTGTGGAGCACAGGAGTTTTATTAGGCGTGCGATATAGCAAGCAGAAAGGGCTCTGCTATGTTGCCATATGCCCGGGAACAGGATTAAAAAACTTTTCCTTCCCTCGCAGGAATTCAAGCAAGCTCCATCAGACACCCTCTACTGAATTTCATTCCTCTTCTTCCTTTGGCTGCAGGACCATTGACAAGCTCTTTCGCCCCAAAAGATCAGTGTCCCATTGGGAAACCAGTAGGAACCATATGTAAAACCCCCATGAGAAGTGTTAGTCAAAGTCCTGCCCCTCCTTAAAGGCAACAAGAATTTCACCACTGCTTCTCACGGAGCCGTGATTTCCCTCTTTCACTCCAGCAGGGCCTGCTGCTTCAGTGCATGGGCAGGGCTTTTATTTTCCCTGGAGCCTTTATTCTCCATGCAGATGGAGAACAGAGCTGGCTGCCAGGCTGAGCAGCAGGTATTCTGGAGTTTCAGTTCCCCAGGGCTGTGTATTTTACAAATCCCCCTACCTAATTCTTATTACTAAGGAGGCTTATTACATTACCAGCTCGGGCACCAATGAGTGTGAATAGCGGTGTCATTGAACCAATGACCAACCCTTCTCAGAAAGACTTACATAGAGTCGTCTAAGTTGGAAGGGACCTTTAAGATCATTGAGTTCAACCATCGACCCAGCACTAACAAAAACCACCACTAACCCATGTCCCTCAGCACCACGTCTGCCCATCTTTCAAATACCTCCAGGGTTGGTGATTCCACCACTTCCCTGGGCAGCCTTTTCCAAGGCTTGACAACCCTTTCCGTGTAAAAATTTTTCCTAGTATCCATCCTAAAATTCCCCTGGTGCTTCTTGAGGCCATTTCCTCTTGTCCTATTGCCTGTTCCTTGGGAGAACAGACCGACACCCCTCTCCTTTCAGGTAGCTGTAGAGAGGCAAGTTGTAGAGGTCTCCCCTCAGTCTCCTTTTCTCCAGGCTGAACAACCCCAGCTCCCTCATTTGCTCCTCAGAAGACTTGTGCTCTAGACCCTCATCAGCTTCATTGCCCTTCTCTGGACATGCTCCAGAATCCCTATATCTTTCAAGGACATCAGGACAGTTAAATGAAAGGTAGGAGAAAGGAACAGCACTTGAAAGCCTTCGATTTGGCCTTTTGCCTGTTTTGTTTCCCCCACCCCCTGCCTTGTTGCTGATGTTTTCAGGGGCTTCAATTCGAGCCTGGCTCCTTTCTCTGCTCCTTCCCCCTATTGCTGTATCTTTGGTGGAGTGTTGGTACACCAGCAACTCCTGTGTTGTACCTTCTGCAATATCTGGGAAGGGAGTTTAAAGCAGCATTGTCTGGGTAGTTGAAGCCAGACCTGGGTCATCTTTTCAGCTCTGCTCAGATCCTTTCAAGTATTTTGGGTTTTTTTAACCTCTCAAAGGTGGCAGATGCTGTTCCGGACCTAGACCATGGAAAGCCAAGAGGATAGCACAACTGTGAGGTAGAGCAACAACTCCAGAAGGTTCACCTAGAGCCACCACAGTGAGTCCAGGCAGGAGCTCTTCCTGGAAACCAGATCCCCTTTGAAATGGATTGTTTCACCACTTGGAATTCATATTCCTTTCAGGAAAAAGCTGGGGTAAAGGACAAGTCTATGTACTGATAACAGCACTGTAAAAAAAGCGGGCGTAAGGCTGTGAGCACGTGGTGGGGGTGGTAGAGAAATAACCCCCACCAAGAGTTGCTAGAGTGACCTCAGCTGCCTGCTGAGGGAAGCCACCCCATCTCCATCTCACCAGCAGGTTGGGACAGGATGCTGTGGGCTGGCAGTGAGGAACCCAGTCTTCCCCTAAGATCACCCCAAGCTTTCTGGGGACCAGGCCTTTTCAGATAGTTCAGATATTTGGAGCTGGCTCCCAGATGAGACCTTCATTTCTGTTTTCCAGCATCCCTCAATCAGACTGTGAACCTTTCTGCTGGGCCAGAATCACAAGACTGACTCTAATATAAATCTGTGTTCAGAACAAAACTGCTATGAATGATCCGTGAGGCAGAAAATGCATTTCAAGCCCACAGTCATCTTCTTCTGATCTCTTGCAGGACACATGCTGTCAGGCTTTTCTGAACTGATTTCTGCTTCAAGGCTGTTGCTCGTTCGAATTGTTTTTGATAAAAAGACATAGAATCATAGAATTACAGAATTGTCTAGGTTGGAAGGGACCTTTAAGATCATCTAGTCCAACCATCAACCTAACTGTGATAAAAACCATCACTAAACATGTCACTAAGCACTATGTCAACCTGTCTTTTGAATACCTCCAGTGATGGTGCCTCAACCACTTCCCTGGGCAGCCCATTCCAATGCTTAATAACCCTTGCAGTGTTGAAATTTTTCCTAATATCCAATCTGAACCTCTCCTGGCACAACTTGAGGCCATTGGTGGTTGGACTAGATGATCTTAAAGGTCCCTTCCAACATAGACAATTCTATGATTCTATGATCACTTTATGTGTCTTCTTCTGCTCTTTGTAATTTGAGGTTCAGAGGACCGCTTAGTCTCTCTTGTTCAACCAATACCCACCATCACATGTCCCTGCTGCAATTACTGACTTCCAGAGAGTCAAATTGTGTTCCCCACCTCCATTTGGTAAATCAGGCCCGAATGTGTCATCTTGAAGCACGGGGTCTTGAATTTGGTCATGTGAAAGTACCAGTATCTTCCTTGAGCTCAGCATATCAACCACAGCGAATTGCCTTCTCTTAGAAGCTGCCTTGGTTTTTATTGTTCTTGCCAATCCCAGTGTCATCTGCTATGTTTATCCATCACAAATTTCATGCTTTTTCTCAGCCATTGATAAAAATTTTAAATAACGTATGGCTACAGACAAGTCCATCTAGAGTATAGCTATGACAGATCAAAGATTTACATAAGCATTTATACACCCATTTTAGACAATTCTGACACTTTTATCCCTTTAAATGTACATCATGTTGGTTATCCAGTGGTTCAAATTTCATAAGAGAAGTTTTGTGGTGTAATTTACAGGAAATTTCCCTGGAAATATGCTATGTTCGTGCTGTCATTTTTGCCTATCAAAAACTCATGTGAGAGTGCCTTGATGCGATCTATTTTCTGTGTAGATCAGTGTTATTTTTTTCAGTGATGTTGTTGACTCCATCATTTTTTCCATGACTGGTGTTAGGCTGATAGCCCAAATTTACCCAGGTTATTTTGTTCCTCTGTTCCAGAAGGACTTCCAAGGGCAGCTGGATGGTGCTTTGAGCAACCTGGTCTGGTGGGAGGTGTCCCTGCCCGTGGCAGGGGGGTTGGAACTAGATGATCTTTAAGGTCCCTTCCCACTCTAACCATTCTATGATCCTATGATTCTATGACTTTTTATATTCCCAGGATACAAGTTGTTTTTCAAACTCAACAGCACATATTGGTCTTTGGTTAGTTTTTTTGTAGACCTGGGATGCCAGTCATGCAGAGATCTAATATCTATGTATCTGATTTTGCTAACTATTCACATGCTTTTCTTTCTGCTGTAATGGAAAGTATTTGATCATCATCATGTAATACATCTGTATTTTCCCCCAACCTGGAATACAAATGTTTCCTGAAGACGTTTACTACTTTTGAACTATTGTTATCAGGTCTGTTCTGTCCTTCTACATTCATCCATATCTGTCCATGAACCAATATTACACTTAGGATTCTTTCTCCTACTTACTGTCCCACCCTGTTCCCATCTTGTACTATTTCTCTTTCCCAGAAATCTCTACAATTTGTAGTTCCTAATTTTTGCTTTTAAACTTCTCCAGTTGTTACACACTGGAGTTTTATTATTCTTTTCATAGCTGCATTCACTTCCCTTGTAAAGCAGCTTTTAAAAAACTAGTTTACTCTTCTCTTTCAGTTGCAGGCCTACGTTTTTTTGAATATACATAGTAAAATATTCTTCAATAGTTCCCAATTTTCATTTACATTTTTTATTTTTTTTTTGCCAGCCAGTTTTTCATCTGTTTTTTGAATCAATACTATATACCTGCAAAAACTTTTCAAACTTTTCTTTCCTTCCCTTTATTAAAAGGAAAAACAAAAAAGAGAAACCTGAGATTTGTATCTAATCCCATGACTCTGAAGTCTGGGGTTTTTAAAACATGTAATAAAGGTCCAGATAAAATCACAAGAATTGGCAACACTTTAGTATTGCATTTGTCTGACTGCATTCCCTGGCCGGTACCTAATAACATATTATCATAATTTTTTTAATAGATGAAAATAATGATTTCACCACAATTTTGAAAGGCAAAATCCAGAGGAAGCATGTGTCTGTTATTTGAGCATTTACAGTAATAGTGAAGATGATTTCCAAGCCTGCAGTGATGTCTCTAGGAGGTGGTGCTGACACTTATCACCTGTGAAAACCCAAGCAGCTTAAATTCAAGCCAAATTAAAAAAACTGGCCTTACATTTTCCTTGGCCAGTGACTCACCATCCGTGGCTCTGTCATCCAAGCAGAGTGTGTGGTTTAGTTCATTAGTGGGTGAAATTTATCCCATAGATGAGATATGTGCAGAGCCTGGTTGGCTTTTTGCTTCCCATCAAGAAACATAGGGTTTGAGTAGGAGTTTAACAAGGTGTAGTTCTGGATGCTGGTGGCAATATCTCTGTGGCATGTCGTGATCAAGCTATTAATTATGTGTATAAAAACAATAACCCACTTGTCCTTCTAGTCTCTCCATTTCAGATTTGACTTTAACTTTCCAAATCCATCATCTTGCTTATGAAAGACTGAAAGGTTTATGACGTTTCTAGGAAGAGAAGAGAAGAGAAGAGAAGAGAAGAGAAGAGAGAAGATTACTAAGTGTAATTAACTTAGGATCTAGCTATTTGTTCCTTCATGGTATAATTGATTTCTTGTGGGGTTTGTTTCTTTCCTTTTTGGATCTTAAAAACACAGAATGAACTTTGAAGCAATTTTCTTCCAATGTGCCTTTTCCTCCTGCTCTGAACCCAAGAGACATCTGCAAAAGGAAGGCACAAATTGCTGTGACATGGGATGGATAGCTGGGATTTATCTGCTGGACCCTGACACCACAAATCACCAGGTCTGCAGCTAACCCTGCTCAAGAGAGGCTTTGTATTCTCTGGCACATGGACAATCCCAGCACAGGCAAAAGAAATCCCCACCCTGGGTCAAGAGCAGTGAAAGAGGAAAGATGAGAGTGACACAGGTGTCTAATTTACCTTCAGGAGCAATATTTTGTGGGTCTTCACATTTAAAGCTTGGGAAAGAGTGAGATGTTGGTAGGAGGGCATCTGGAATATCTCCTCCAGGCCTGGTCGGTTGTGTCCATGATTGAGTCACTCAGAGCAAGCAGGTGCAGGGAAGTTCCAGGACATGGATGGGAGGATAGAGAACTTGTCATCCAAGGGGAGGCTCCAGAGCTTGGCTTTTTTAGCTCAGCACAACAGAGAGGGGAAATGAATGCCATTGCACATGAAAGGTAAAAATAGCCGGGAGCGAAAAGAAACACTGGAGTGAAAGAAAAAAAAAACGTTGGCACAAGAACAAGTAGGTTTTAATTGGCCTGGAGTAAATTTAGTCTGGAAATAAGATGAAGTTTCCTAAGCATCAGATCAGCAAAGTCCTGGAAAAGGCTTCCAGGGGCCGTGAAAACAGAACTTGCTCAGATGACAAATCGTTTTAGTTGCGGTGGTGGCTACGAGAACAGGGAGCTCTGCTTGGTGAGCTGGCAAGGTCTCACCCTGTGCACCCATGTTTCTAGGAAGACAGCGGAGACACAGTCCCCAAGAACGATCTTTCAGCCAAAGGATTGGTGGTGCTTAGACCGTAGCAGCAAGGTGTGAGAGGACAGCAGTCAATTTGCAGATAAAGAAATGCTCCACCATGGGGAAGTCTTTGGTCCATCTTCCTTGTGAGCTTGTAAAATCTCTCTGCTGCTCTAAAAATGTGATCTGTACCTAATCTGGCTAGATGTAACCCAACCACCTTGTCTGTCCTTTCATCGCTGCTCACCCTGCCAGCCAAGTGAGATACTTGTCTTCTGGGAAAGAGACTAAGACCAGGAAAATCTCCACCCCAGACTGCTACGCTGCAGCTACAATAAACCGATTTTCTGTTCTCCCTGACTTGGACCTGCAAAGCTAACCTGGAAAGTCATATCAAGGTTTAGTGACAACATTGGGACAGGTATAAATGTCCCTATGTCCGTCCTTATCTATTTCAGAATTACAAAGATTAGAGGGACACATGATCTGAACTTGGACTTCAGCTGCTCCAGAGTTTTCTGGGGGCTATGCAAATACAAGGATTTTCTTCAAGTCTATCTCCTCTGTATGCCTCACTGCCCGTGTAATGCCCCTTTAAAACGGCTTGATGTAATTGCCTACAGGACAAAATCGCAGAAGCCAAGGAAAGGGAACCATGAGCCCCAAAGGCATGTTGAGAAAGGTCTTTGATTTGCATCTTTTTAATGCCACCTGGCATCTCTCAGATGAACTTCTGTGAGGCTTTGCTCTCCTCTCACCATGGCCCAGGGTACATGACTCACCATTGGAAGGGCAGCCAAGTGACCTCCCCAGATGTTTGGAGGAACGTCAAGCTGAAGTGTTCTCCTTTCTTCCCTGTTAAGGATTGGACCAGTGTGTTTTTGTGGTAGCTGTGAACCAATAGCTAGGAAGGACTACTGGAGAGAGTCCAGCGGAGGGCTACAAAGATGATGAAGGGACTGGAGCACCTCTCTTATGAGGAAAGGCTGAGAGATCTGGGTCTGTTTAGCCCGGAGAAGACTGAGAGGGACCTCATCAATGCTTGTCAATACCTAAAGGGTGGGCGTCAAGAGGATGGGGCCAGACCCTTCTCAGTGGTGTCCTGTGACAGGACAAGGGGAATAGGCACAAACTGGAACATGGGAAATTCTGTCACAACATGAGGAGGAACTTCTTTCCTGTGAGGGTGGCAGAGCCCTGGACCAGGCTGCTCAGAGAGGGTGTGAAGTCTCCTTCTCTGGAGATATTCAAACCCACCTGGACGCAGGTGACCTACTTTGGCAGGGGCTTGGACTGTATGATCTCCAAGGGTCCCTTCTAACCCCTACCATTCTGTGATTCTGTGAAGGACAGGTTGGGAGTTGTCCTGTTCCCAGGTCCTCTGCCTAGGCTTTCAGTTTGTTGAATCAAAGGTAGGTGATAGCTCTGTGTGACGCCATGAAGAAGCACCAAGATGCCCAGTGCCAGCTCAGCCATTCTCCTGCTGTGCTCACCACTGAGCACACACATGCCCTGACAGCCTCGGCACGTGGATGGTGTGTAGCCCAGGAGAGGGGCTGGGACACTGGAGGGAAAGTGGTCTTCTGGCCCAGCTTGGTCTCCTCCCTTGGAAGTCTTCAGCCAACATGATGAAGACTGAGACTATGAAAACATGCTCTGCTGTGAGATTCCCACTCCTGCTTTCTCAGGAGGGAAAACCAAAAAAGGACCCCACATGGCACTTTTCCATCATGAGGAAGACAAAAGCCCCACACTGGGCAGCAGGTGTAACAAAGGCTACCACCTGCATAAATGCAAAACCAATCCTCCAATTTCTCTAAGGCATATTGGGACGCGTTTTGCAGGAGACCCTGTGTGATTTGGGGGCCTGTATCACACAGACCCTGGTGGGATCTAGTCCTACAGCTCATTGAGGCAGTGCAGTTTGTTTTTCTGAGAGGACACCACCGGCAGTTTATTCTCCTGACAGGTTTGCTGTTTTATTATGACATTTCAACCTCCCCCCTTTGCATTGCAGCCAACAAATCCAAATTCCTCAGTAAAGTTTGGTCCAGGGTGCTGTCTGCAAGGGGTAAAAAGGTGCTATAAATCATTCTCAGGGAGCATAGGGGAGGTAAGATGAGTTGAACAGAAGCAGAGATGCTGTTGAACACCAAATCTCAATCAAGGTATCGCTGCCCGATCTCCACAGTCACCATTCAAGCCACCCTTCCTTTTGTAGGACCTGGGTGAGACCGTCTGAGCTGGACACTGGTCTCAGCATCCCGCCTCGTCTCCCCCAGCCAGGTGGGTTTGAACATCTCCAGAGCTGTTGAGCAAGGAGGATTAGCCTCAGATTTATCCAGACTTCATAAAAAATAGAGGGAGATGTGAAGGATTCTGTTTTTTAGTGACTTTGTTGCTGTGTCTCTGGGCGTCTTTGATGTAACTCAATCTCGGTGTGCTTCCTTCGATGGCGTCTGACCGAGAGGGCTACAGAACTGTTTCCAGAGTTTCCCCTCCTTTATCCTGTGCAGACTGCAGTGGCGGCTCCCTGGAAAAGCCATTGGAAAACAAACCTGCTCTGGTGCCTACTATAAAATTTGGTTCTGTTCAGATTAACTCTGAATTCTAGACATTCAAAACCATCGCGAATGGTTTAAGAGCCATTTATCTGCACAGCGATGAAAGGACAAAATTCCTTGGCAAGGTTGGAGGCTCCCTTTCATATCTCGTATACTTTAACTGCCACATTTACAATGCCTGTAGTACCTTATTTTTTACATTCTGTACTTGTTATTTTCCACTTCTCCAGCCGACACAGCCCAGAAACCAACCCTTACCTTTGGAAGGGAGGTGAGACGTCGGCAGTGATTTAGAGATCTGTGCTCTGAACGAGTGAGCAGCCCCCATCCTGGCATCTCTTCGTCCCTGCCACATGCACGGCGAGACACTGGCACACTGATGACACCATGAGAGCTGGGGTTTACTGGGGAGCCCCTGGTCAGAGATACACCGAATGCAACACAATTGGCTTTTAAAATAATATTGCTTTAACGCCGACTGGGCTGCTGTTACCCCGTAAGACATGAAATTAAAGACACTGAAGAGTTTGCTTAGCTGTGGACTGATGGCTTTTCAAACGAAAGAGATTGCAAAATGCAAAATAGATACAGAATAAAAAATAGTCTTTGCACTGAACTTAAGGACTCGTATGTTTGTTTCTGGAGGTTTGTTTGTTCTGGACCCTGAAGAAAAGAAAAAGAG
>JAHREE010000330.1:729051-754149 GCA_033628505.1 Tringa tobata | reverse complement strand
GGGTAGGGCAACAAGAGGCTCTTTGAGGGGGTATGAAGCCACCTGGCTTCTCACCATGTTTTGGTAAAAGACAGCAGCATCTGCTCCTTGGCAGATTGCATCCTGCATCATCCTGTTGGTCTATTTGGATGATCAGGACCCTGGTAAAAATCTCTAAGCAAATGCATTGGTGGAAAACAGTTCAGAATGGAGACAATCGAGTTAGTTTTGAAGGTTTGGGTTGCTGGCTTCCTTTCTCCATCAGATGCTCTCATCTCTCTCTCCATGGGATTGTGTGAGCTGTGCAGAGCCTGCAGGTCATGAAAGCTGGGCAAAGAATGATTCCTTCACTGTTAGGGAGGATTTTTTTTATTCCAGAATTTAGTATACTCCTGATTTTGAATGGAAACCAAAGTTTTAGATCTTCACTCCAAAAACGAAGTAGAGAACCACACAATGCCCTGCCCAGCTGTTCCCTGGAGACAACAGTTTTGTGTTAACCCATCTTCAAGTTCTTCCCAGAACTGGCAGCTTGGGAAGTGGTGGACAACCCCTAAGGCCAGGGGGTCTGGAGACCAGATCCGAAGCCTTTCCTGGAGGTATTTAAAAGACATGTAGATGTGGTGCTGAGGGACATGGCTTAGTGGTCGACTTGGCAGTGCTAGGTTTATGGTTGGACTCAATGATCTTAAAGGTAATTTCTAAATGTTCTAAATAATTCTATGATTCTGTGAGGTGTGCACTGCCCAGAAGCCCACCTGACCCACCAAGTAAGAAAGTTAGCAGAAAACCAGGCTCAGGCCTCTTTCTCAGGAGAATCCCAGCCAAGTTGAAAGTCCATCTGCAAAATGTTTTGATTTCAGCAATTTCTAACCAGGCGTGTGCCTGCTGATGTATTCCGGGTCTTTCTGTGTTGTGTCGGAGTTTCCCCTGTCCATTGCACATACAGCTGTATTCACTGCTGGGATGTTGTGGACCCTCATGAAAATTTAGGGTTGGAAAAGGCGAGAGAGAAGATGAGAAGAACCCAGCTAAAGGAGGAATAATTAATGCTGTATGTGATCTAGATGTCACCTTATACTTTCCTTACTGGACACACAATCTCACTACTGAAAACACACAGATTTCTCTTCCCCTAGTCAATGGTCCAATCCAGAAGTTTCCTCCTCAGTGTCTCCTTTAATCATACCCTTTGCCCGTCACCAGGCTGTGGCAGAAACCATCAGTTCAAAAGGAAACACATGCTGAAATGGGTCTGTCGAGCAAATTCAGGGCCACTATATAGACCTTCATAAAAACTGAAAGCGCTACAGGGAAAAAAAAAAAAAAAAGCTTAAAAATTAAAAGCTTTCTCCCAAGCTCCTTCATCTCCAGGCAATTAACTTCACAATCAGACATTATGTGGGGCTGTGTGGTTGGAGAAACAAATTAAGGAGTATTTTGTAGGATCTGGAACTCATTATTGAGGTGCAAGAAATTAAATCTTTGTGATCAGGACAAAAATAGGAAGCAAACCCAGACATTAAACAAGCCAAGCACTCAAATCACCCTGTGAGACAAATGTGAGTCCTAAGTGGGGCAGAAACATTTCAGGCAAACTAAGGCTTGATTTTCAAATTATTCTGGAGAAATAACAGGGACAGGAAAGAATGAACCAAGCTTTGAGTTCAGTCAAGTCTTAGCCGAAGAGAGCTAGAGCAAGAGCTCAGGGCCCACTTTTGGGGAATACAGGCTGATGGATGAGGTAGAAACTGTGCCAGAAAATGCATTTGATGTAGTTTGAGGTGCCAGACAATGGGGTTTGGGTGTCTTCAAATTGTAATTCGGAAAATAGTCATACGGATATTCCTCCCAGCAGCCAGGCCAGCTGCCTGCTCCAGTCTATATCTACATGGTTTGCGCTGCCAGTGCAACTGTTTCTGACACTGGATGGTGAAAGAGAGCTAATGTGGGTTCAGCTGAGGGTTGATATGGACTTGGGCTTCTTCGGTCTTGAAACAGTAGGTACACAACTGCACACAGCTCCATCAGTGATGGTTCATTCAGCGTGTGGTTCATTGTAGGTAGGTCTTGTTGAGGCTGAGATGTAAAATACCTCATTACCAAGTGAACAAGGAAAGAACTGGACAGATTCATCGAGCATCCTTGAGCTGAATTTGAGGAGCCAAAAGATACCTCTGAAAAATCTTCATTAAATGCACAAATGTTTCTGGAGTAAATGGATCTGTCTCTCAATTGGTCTCTCTCTTCAGTCTTTGGTAATCAAGGATGATTGAAAACAAGATCTCAGACTCTGCAAGAGCCCCTGTGCTCCTGATGCTACATCCTTAACACTGTTTCATGTGGACATCATCATTATTTCTGTAGCAACCACCTGCAATGGCACAGTGGATTATGACTTCAGAAGGAGAATTAACAATAGCAGACAAAATCCCAGAGCAGCCGTTTGATTTTCTTGTGCCATAAAAGACCCAGTTTCAAGAGAAATAAGAGGAAAGAGCAAGAAAAACTACAGCAATGATGCAGAATACTTTGAAAACAAGTGTCTTTTTTGTTCTGACAGGATATGAAATTCTTAATATCCTGCCCTGAAGTGTTTTTGGAGTATTGGTGATCACAAACGAATCATTGAGACTAGCCCATGAGGCATAGGATGAGATGGGACCTCTTGGGTTAAAGAGGCCAGTTCCCTCCTATCATACTTAATCATATTATTTAAATCCATTCAGAAAATGATCAGCTCCATCTGAAAACATATTCATTTCTCACACAGCACTTATTTCTTTGGAAAGTTTTTCTGTATCCTCCCATTTCTGAACATGAGAAATATTCTACTTTCTAATCTCACTTCATTTGTCAACAGGTTATGGCCATCTGTGCTTGTACCAAGGTCTCTTCTAGCTTAAATAGTGCTTCTCCTTGCCTGCTGCTTACACCGCTCATGCTTTTTTTAAAGACCTGTGGAAGCCAAATTTCTCACACTCTTTCTTCACAAGGTGCCTAAAATAAAATCAGCAGAGCAAGAAATTCAACGTAACATAAAATTAAATCAGATTAACAGTGTTCCATTGCTATTATTAAATGAACGTCTGACCAAAACCTTCACATCTGAACAGTCTTGAATTTTAAGGCAAATTGGATCTAGCTCTGAATTCATTGCCTGGCCTTTCCTGCCTAATAACCTCACACCTTGATGAAACCCCTGTGTGTCAAAAGCCCAGAAACAACCAAAAATGGGCTCCTGCAGGAAATGTGAAATGCAGTGGGATTTGGGGAAGAGATTAACACCCCAGTTCCACTAGCACTTCAAGTTGTCTGAAGCCAACTCTACCATGAAAAATGTCTAAATCTTTTCCAAGCCTGGCTGTAAGTTCCCACCCTCCACTCCCTCCTTGGACCAGCATGGACATTTTGTGCAGTGAATCAGTGTGGGAGACTGGTCCAGGTTCAAACAAGCAATGCTGGTGCAGATTAGTTGGGGAGAGAAATAGGAGATGTTTCTGATATACCTTACATGCTTTAGGATGAGATGGATCATATTTTCTGAATGGCTGTTTTCATTAACTAAGGAGCGGCTCGAGGATGGTTCAAACATCCATCTCTCAGACCCCTCAGCTGTGGAGATGGGCAACCTTCCACCCCTCTGGGATCTTGTTGGGGTCTGAGTGAGGTTGTTTTGTGGTTTTCCTCTCAGCTGAAGTCACCTACTGGATGAGCCCTGAGCCATGCAAAAGTCTGCCACTAATGCTAATGCCACTTACCATGATCTAAACAACACAAAGAAAGCAATGCCAAATATGTACTGAAATGAGCTATCGCAGAAGATGCATAATTTAGTAATGTGGAGCACAGGGAGCTCCTGTCAGCTGTCTCCAACACCTCTGAAAACCAGGCACCATATGCCCCAAAAGTGAGGCACATCAACTCAGCTGTCATTTCTGAACACGCTGGCCTACAGCCCAACATCTACACACTTTTGATTGACCAATGCAGCCAAAATCATGTAGCAAATCAGGGACTGGCATCATAAAAGTGTGTTTGTGTTGTATTACAACAGCAGGGAGAACAGAGCAGATTAGTAAGGAACAAGAGAGCTTCACAGAGCAAGACAATAGAGCCAGGAGCTGTCTGAAAAACAGAGAGTGACATGTAGTTGTTGCAGTTGGAGCTCTTCCTTGGGCTAGTGAGATTTCTTGCCATCTGGGAGAGCTTTGAGAGAGAGCAGGAAGAGGCTTGATGAATGTTGCGTGGGGGAGTGTTGCATGAAGGAGCGTTGGACATCGTGAGCGAGCCAAGCAAACAAAGAGGGCAGTCAAGAGGGAGAGGGAGGGGAGCGAGAGGGAAGAGGTTGTGTGGGAGATGAGGGGAGAGGTCTGGCTCCAGCATGAAAGAGGTCCCTCAACTCGTGGCCGTCCACATCACTCTGCGTTTGGGAGGCAAAGGGACCTTCAAACTCCTTGTGCTTCTGTGAAGACCACGGTGCTGCAAAGCTTTGGGCTGCCGCCACCCACCAGTCCTCCTTGTGTCCCCACCAGTTTTCACGCAGAGATGTGTCCACCAAGTCTCCTCTGCTAGAAGGAGGGCTGGATCTACCAGCAGAGCAACCATTGTTTCAGTAGGGCAAGAGGAGGGCTCTTGAGGGAGAAGTTCAAGTTCTCACTGGCAAACTGTTTTCCTTGCTGGGATAGACTGCAGAGCTGCCGGGAGTAGCTGCAAGTAAGGTTATAGACAACATTGTGGACATGGTTGTGTTGGCTGGTCTGTGTTGCGGAGAGAAGAATATTCAGTTGTGAAGCTCAACCTACTATGAAATACAGGGAAAAGGCATCCCTGATTTTTATCTTTATTTTATCTCTTAAGAATGACTGTGCACCAACACAATCAATTTCAAGTTGTCTCCTGCAGGGATTCCCAACCTTTTGCAAATGTCCTTCACAGCTGTTGCCTTCCTCTCTCTTTCCCCCTCTATCACCATTGAACATTTAATTCCATTCATCCCTTTTCTCTCTGTTACTGGGTTCCTCACCATCCTCTGGGCCATACCCACCACCTCCTGATCACTGTGCTACCAACACAAATCCAGCAGGACCAACATACATCCCAAGCTGAGACCAAGTTGGTCCATGGCACAGTGAGTCCTGGGAGCCGCAGCTCTTCAACGGGATGGTTCTCAAACATCTTGGATACTTGGGCTAAGACATTTCTTATGGGCTATGAAGTAGCATGAACCACCAAACTGAAATAATTCTTCTGCACAATTCCACAGACCAGGTATTATGGCCTTGTAAGCCTGAGTTTGGAAATCACCATTCTGTGATTTAACCCTCACATTCATGCCCCCCCCCCCCCAATTTTGTTGCCTTCTATGAAAGCTCTCCCCAGTTGTGCAGAAATAAGCATTTTGCATATCTGCTGCTGGCTATACTAGGGTTTCCTAGAGGTGCAGCAAATTACTCTGGAGAAAGTAGGGGTGGACAGAAAATAGAAATGCACACCTTAAAGCATTTGAGGCTGTGAGGTTTGTCCCATCGTTATCACAGCTGCAAAACAAATGCTCGAATCAGTTTGTATTTTTGCCCTCCCACTGTCCGGTCTTTGTACCAATGCACCTAAGAAGGTGGTGGGTAACCTGCAGTTCCTTGGAGATGATGGGAGCTGGGCTGATGAATCCAGTTCCTGGTGGGTCAGTGCGATGGTAGATGTTAAAGACAACAGACCAGCAAACCAGGCAACTGCTGCAAGACTAGTGGGGTAGTATTTCAGTATTTCATAGAATCATAGAATGGGCTGGGCCGGAAGCGACATCCAAAGGTCATCTTGTCTGACCTCCCCGCAGTCAGCAGGGACACCCCCAACCAGACCAGGTTGCCCAGGGCCTCGTCGAGCCTCACCTTGAATACCTCCAGGGAAGGGGCCTCAACCACCTCCCTGGGCAACCTGTTCCAGTGCTCCACCACCCTCACAGTAAAGAACTTGTTCCTAAATTTCCTTGTTTATAGTTGCTGCTCTAGATGTTCTTTATTGACCATTTGCAGAAAGAGGCCTGAAGACAACAGGAACTCTGGCCTCATCCAGTGTTATAGACCTGAATCTCTTAGATGGTTGCCTTAAACAGCTCCTGGCTTCCAGGAATGCGCTGTGGGCTGCCTGTTTTGTTAGCCCTGTGTGTGTGTGTGTGTACACCCATGCACAAGAGTGCACCCACGTGCAAGTATAAAGAGACGTGAAAAGGATCTGGACGAAACTCAGGTCTCAACATCCAACTTGGAATAACTTGTGTAGCTGTTGATGTAGTCCTTTCCATCACAGACTCTCAAAGTATTTTAAAGGCGATCATTAATATTTTCAATCCCTTCTGAAACGATAGCTTCAGAAGAGCTGTTCTGAGTCCTGCCTACCTCAGTGAGACTTGATTAAAACCCCCACATTTTCTCTCTCCTGACAGACGTTTTCAAACCCCACGCGCTTGTGCATTGCTCTGTTTCATCGATCCGTTGGCCGGTCACGGATAGAAAGATTTCACTCCAGCTCTGTGCAGTCCCAGATCTAATCCCCACACCCTCCCTTCTGTGATTTATGGGAGCAGGCCAGCCCTGAAACCTCCTCCTTTTAACGCTGCACCTGCACGTCGGGGCTAACGGCTCTAGGTGCTTTCCTGCAATAACTCATACGATCTCTTTCCCAGGCAGCCACACCTTTCCGTTAGCAGATATTTCCCCTTCTGGTCCTGTGCTCTCCGGCTCATTTTTTGACTGTACTCAGCCTTTCCCAGATGCTGAAATACCTAAGTCCTGCGGTAACAGACTGTGCTGCCTTTGTGGTGTGCTCAGCTCTTTGGTGCAGCATCACATTTGGCTTCGCCGCCCTCCTTCCCGTTAGCTGCACCGTTGCTGTTAGGAAAAAGAATCCCACGGCTGAATTGCAGCGTATATACCCTTTGCAACGAAGATGCTGGGAGGGCTGGAGCCCCTCTGCTGGGAGGACAGGCTGAGAGAGTTGGGGGGGTTCAGCCTGGAGAAGAAAAGGCTCCAGGGAGACCTTGGAGCCCCTTCCAGTCCCTAAAGAGGTTACAGGAGAGATGGGGAGGGCCTCTTGGTCAGGGAGTTGAGTGATAGGATGAGGGGGAATGGTTTTAAACTGAAAGATGGGAGATTTAGGTGAGATCTCAGGAAGAAATTCTTCATTCTGAGGGTGATGAGACCCTGGCCCAGGTTGCCCAGAGAAGCTGTGGCTGCTCCATCCTTGGAAGCCTTCAAGGCCAGGCTGGATGGGGCTTTGAGCAACCTGGTCTGGTGGGAGGTGTCCCTGCCCATGGCAGGGGCATTGGAACTGGATGGTCTTTAAGGTCCCTTGCAACCCAAACCATTCTATGATTCTATGATATTCCCAGGAAAACTCTGGTGGCAGCTTCTGCTGTTTCCACAATAGCAGCAGTTTTGCTCTTCCTTAGCTTCTGGCCTTCTTTTGCCCAGATTTCTTTACATTGTGGGAATTTTTCTGTCTCTGATCTGTGATCAAGCCCCTGATTACATGCTCTTTAATTTATCTCAGAGAAGAAAGTACATATATATACATATATATATATATATATACATACACATACATATGTCTGTCTCAGGTATACCAAGGGCCCAGCGTGGCTGGTGGATGCGCATTACAAATTAAGAGCTTGGCTTCACAATCTGCTACACAAGCACATGTCCCAGCATCTCCTTAACTGAAGCAGCCTATGACCCAGGGAGAATTTGGACCAGAAATGCATGCCGTGCCATTTCCAAGGTGATCTTATTCCCAGCTGGAGGCTCTGATTTTTCTTTATATCTGAAAGCTGGAGCAGCAGGGAGCCAATTCTACCTAAGTATCTCAGACCTGGGAAAGGACCTTGGTGTGAGGAGTAGCTTTATTTCACAACAGGAAAAAGAAAGAGAAGAGCTGAGCACAGTTCTCCATCAGCACTGATCCCAACTATATAGTATCTTCTTATCAAGATGACCTCTGAGATAGGAGAGCTTCAAAGAAATTTGACCACATCCAGCCACAACACCACTGGACAGATCGTTCAGACTGTGGTACTGTAACTCTTTAATGTCAGAATGGGAGCTGCTGATTTACACCAAGCCAAGGTGGCTCAGAGCCCATACCGTGGATCCATGCTGTGCCTTGGCTTGTCCCAAACTGTGCTCTTCATGATGTGGATCACTTCAGATAGACGGCAGCAGCAGCAGCAACTGGCTCATGTCTGAATGTTGAAAAGAAATATAGCCCAGCGTTTTGCTGTTAAACCTGCTTGGCACCAGGTCAGGTTGATGCTTATGGTCAGAGCACACTGATGAAACCTCCAGAAACTCAGCTGTGATGAGCCCTGCATTGCTTTCCCGTAGGCTGCACCACCTGCAGATCCCACAAAATGAAAAGGAGCCCCGCTCAAGTCCTGGGATGAAGTAGCCCATCAAAATTCACTGAGGCCAGCCAGGGACTTTCCACTGCCTCAGGTCCTTCTGCCTGATTCACTATAAGCAATTCACTCCCTGCAAAGACTGAGCAAACCAGTCCAAGGAAGCTGGATTCAATTACCAGTTCTGCCACTTGCCTTTTCAGTAGATTTCTGGCCTCTACTTCTCCTCTTAACTCTTGTCTCTTTGGAGTGAAGAAGGATCTAGTTTCTCCTTGTGGGACCAGAGCAACATCAGCGACCATGGGATACCAAGATGCTGCTGGACCAGACTTTTCAAAACAAAATACATGTAAATAAATCATGGAAAGCTCCCAGTTCTCCTTGGTTGCTTACAGTAAAAGAGCTTTACCACTTAACTCAGGAAGAGGCAGGGTGGACTCTCTGGTTTATAGCAAGGGTCCATAAAGCCCGATATCTTCAATGGACGCACAAACAGGATGAACATACTTCATACCAGCCTTGAGTACCCTCTCAGCCGCTGACCACTTTCTGCATAAAGCATTTCTTGGCTGAAGTATGTCTAGTTAGTAATCTCCAATGGATCTGTCTTCCAAGAACTTCTCTCAAGCCCATAGTCACATCAAAGTCAGGTTGGATAGGGCTTTGAGCAACTCGGTCTAGTGGGAGGTGTCCCTGCCCATGGCAGGGGGTTGGAACTTGATGATCTTTAAGGTTCCTTCCAACTGGAACCTTTCTATGATTCTATGTTTCTGTGTTTTTTGTCCATCACATCATCTGACGAGGAGTTCCACGGGTTAACGGCTCACTTCAGGAGTTCAAACTTGGCGTATCTTAATATGCAACACTTGGGTCTTCAAACACTTTTATAAGCTGGTGCCTCACTCCCCTTTCGCTGTAAAATGTCAGCCAGGCCCATGGCTGCAGGCTGGCTTCGGCTTGAGGCGATGTAGATCACAGCCTGGAAGCTGAAAAGCACCTCAGAATAAAAGGCTCTCAGATTGTCTGCCAGTGCCTCGTGCAATGAAATACAGTTCAGCTCATAAAACGTCAAAGGTATGTCAGTGAGAAGAGAGAAAAAAAAAAAAAAAGTTGGAAAAAAGGTTTTGATAGCAGCCAGGAAAATGTAACTCCTTCTACTTAATCTTTCTTTGCACCTTCTGAGCTTGAAGCTTTCTTCCAGTGGAGGAAAAAAATGGGAAGAAGGGTTAAAATGGAGCGGGAGCATTGAAGTGTTTGTTGGCTTTGTATCAAGGAATCGTACGCATCACGTGCTGAAGTCCCTGCAACTCTTTAACACCCTTCCCCACATGCTATCTCCGAAATTCCTTCCCCTCTCCTCTTGCAGCAGCCAGGACAGCAGCTGCCTGCTGTGCTCAGCTGTCTCACGGGTATGACCATGTTTCCTCTGGGCTACTTGGCTGCAGGAGGCAGTAGTCATTTTGAGTTTCATGGCACTTCTCCTCTCAGGTCTGGGCATATTTCAAGGGACCCCAAACTTTGAGTCAAGGCAGAAGAGGTAAAGGTAAGGGAAAGATGGGTTCTCCGAATGAACATAGTGAAATGATTGTTAGGGAGCTGGAGCTCCACAGCACGTCCTTCTGCCTTGCTCCTCAGAGCACCAGGCAGAGACTGGGCACACTGAGTTGTCTTTGACCCCTGAAATGGTCTCCCATGGAGCTTCCCAGAGCAACACATCTCAGAGCTGCCCTCCTTTTCCCTTGCCTTCCACACCATGCTCAACGCCCAGCCCTTAGTGACATCCCATCAAGGGTGGCATCCCTGGGTCACCCCACCACGGCCCACCACCCAGCTCAGCCTTCAAGGGGCCAGCAAGGAGGTTTTTCTTCCCTTCTTGCCACCTGAACCCAAGGCATGGCAGCTCGGCATGGGACCAGCAAGGCTTCTCCCAGCACCACATCCCCATCAGTTGCTCGTTCTCCATGGGCCTCTGCCTGGCTCAGCTCCACTAATGTTCTCCGTGTCATACCGAAACAATCAGCCGGCACCAGTGCATGTGTCTATCGAGACCAGCGAGCAGTGGGTCAAGAGTGCACCCCAGGAGAACGTGGTGTAAATAACTGACTCCATCTGCTTCGGGTCAGAACAGCTCCAGCTCATCAGAGGGAACCAAAGAGCCTCCACGGGCGGCGAAGGGGCTTTCTGCGTCCATCCAGGGAGCTGGCACTGGAAGAAGCCAAACAGGCTCTCAGTGTTTATGCTGTCAGGCTCCGAGGTATTCATCTTCATCCCGAAACACATTCCTCACAGAACACTTCTGTGCTTCAAACTGTATCATCGGGAGAGCTAAGGAAATAGAAAGTGGGAGGATGATGGGATGCCCTCCTGCCTTGCAGCAGCAACTGCTCCCATGACTGGGACATCTCCCAAGAGGCAGCAGGACACTGCACCGGTGCTGGTTTGTTTTCATCCTGCCACGGGCATCTGGGATAAAGGATTATATCCCTGTCCACTGCCAGCTTGCTGCCATGTGGGGAAGGTGCAGGGGAGCAAAGGTTCTGTTGAAAACTCAAGCTGGAAATTTTCCTCCCTGGGTTCCCCTCCAGTGGGCTCAAATTCTCCCCATCCAGGATAGATTTCCATCCTGAGATGGGGCTACTCACTCAGTCCACAGCCCAAACGCTGGCTGATTCAGACAGGAAAATGTCCATGAAGCCTTAGGAGACGGGCAAAGTGGAGGACAGACAGTGCTCCAAGCTCACACTTGGCATGTGAGACAAGGGGCAGCGGGAACAAACTGGAACACGGAAAATTCCACCTGAACATGAGGAAAAATTTCTTTCCTGTGAGGGTGGCAGAGCCCTGGCAGAGGCTGCCCAGAGAGGTGGTGGAGTCTCCTTCTCTAGCGACATTCAAACCCTGCCTGGACACGTTCCTGTGCAACCTGCTCTGGGTGGACCTGCTTTGGCAGGGGGTTGGACTAAATTGATCTCCAGAGGTCCCTTCCAAGCCCATATTCTATGTTTCTGTGATTCTGACCAGCGAGAGAGCAGGAAAGTGACAGCAGATGGTGTCCCCTCTGGGTCAACTTCCATATCAAGAGATGTTTTCACAAGGCTGGATGGGTCCAAGCCAAAGCACATGCCATGTGTAAGCTTCAGCAAGGTTGACTCTAGACAGTTTGGGTGGCAATGCCAGAAAAATCCCACCGTCAGTGATTTAGCCTGAGCTGTCGTGGGTGTTATTATCCCAAACCTCCCCACGGCTTTTAGGAGGGGTGCTTCATTCCTTCACCTTCTTGGTCCCACATTTTTCCCACTCAGACAAGGTCAGTAGGACCTGGTAGGGGTGTGTGTACACAGCTATAAGTGCAGCTTCCCAAATATTGATGTTGCAGATCTCAGAAACCAACTGCATTGCAGCGTGCTGGGATTTCTGTGTCCCTCAGGATCCAGGACTTGCATTTTGACCTTGATGGAGCAATAACTGGGCAAGACCCTGAGAAGTCCCGGATATATTATTGCCTGCTGAGTTCCTCCTCTTAAAAGTGCAAGCAAACCGTAAGTCAAGTTTTCGTCTTGTTTGCTCTCAGGCCCAGAAAAATAAGCAGGACAATACAACCCATGGAGGTGGCAGCTCCTGAAATGCATAAATCTCCACCTCATTTCAAACACTGTTTTTAGTGGGATATTGCTTCTACTTCATGACTTAGTCACTTTTTTTTTTGGCCCCTCCTGCCTGCCAGCTACTGTATATATATACATATGCTTTTTCTTATCCTGTTGCTGATCTCCTGAGACCCTGCAGCCTTTAAAGATTTTTTTTTTGATGGGGAATAAAGTGCTGGGAATTTGAGGGATGAGCCTACATCTGGTCTGCGAACAGCTGAAGTGGTGAACATCATTGCCTCCCCTTTCTCCTCCCCTGGCCAGCTTCTCTCTACGCCTCTTGCCAAAAGCACACCGGGGATGAGATGTGTTAGCCACGGATGCTCTGATTCCTCCTGTGCACTCAGCCAGACTGCATGCAACCACCAGGATCCAAGCAGATTGACTTTACACGGTGGCAGATTGGGATGGCCCACCTCATTTAACATGACTCACCCTGGCAAGGGGGCTTCTCAAGCATCAGGGAGGTCCAGAAGAACCTGTTGGCTTTGGCCTGTGTTGCAAGAGCCACGGCCCATCACTCTTCTCCTGGTGTCCGGTTGAGAAATGGGGATTAGGCTTTTCTCATGCTCTAAGAGAAATGGCATAAGGTGATTTTCCTCCACAGAAATTTCTTGATGCCAAGACAATCCCTCTGCCTGCACCCTAGTTCCTGCAGACACCATCTCCAGGTCTTCTGAAGTGGACCTCCCTTTTTCCCCGGTGCCCAGGACCCACCATTCTCTTTGCGAGATGTAGAATAGATGTGGCGTAAACTTTTCTGCCTCTCCTGCATCCTCTCTATATGAAGTTGTGAGCACAGCTGGAAATAATGCAGGCAAGAGGGTGTGCTCACGAGAAGTTTCCGTGGAAGCCGTGGCATTAAAACCCTCCAGCCTTTGATGGCGAGATCATCCCTGAACCCTTGCAGCTTTGCTAGGAGTGTAATGAAATTGGAATGGAGTGCCAGCCCCTACGTGGAGAAGGAATTCGAGACATTAAGCCAAGGGTGGATTAAGGTTAAATGGGTCTCAGATACACCGAAATATTGCCCCAGTAGAAGGAAAGCTTCCCAGCCTCCCAGGAATTTCTTCATCCCCTGAACAGAATTGGAATCGCTGAAGCTGCACTGTGGGGTGTTTAATACCTGAGTGATGGGGGGAATTTATGGTTTTGCCCAAAGGGTGGGTTTAGATTGTCTGATGGTCAGATCTGCCAGTTCTACTCCACCTCCAGGTCCCATACTGTCTAAAGGGGTAGTCTGCAGAGAGCCCTTTGCATGGTAAGGCAGTAAGGATATGGCTGCCCATATCTGGGGGGAAGAAGAGATGTTAGATTAGTAGGTTGTGCCCCAAAGAAAAATGCTCTTGGCCTTTTTTTCTTCTTTCCCTTCCTTTTTCAGTCAGGTTTGGAGAGATGCCGGGCAGAAAAGGACCTGGGAGTGTTGGTCGACTGTCGGCTGAACATGAGCCAGCAGTGTGCCCAGGTGGCCAAGAAGGCCACCAGCATCCTGGCCTGTGTCAGAACAGTGTGGTGAGTAGGACTTGGGAGGTGATCATCCCCCTGTACTGGGCACTGGTGAGGCCTCACCTCGAGTACTGTGTCCAGTTTTGGGCCCCTCACCACAAAAAAGACATTGAGGTGCTGGAGCAGGTCCAGAGAAGGGCAACAAAGCTGAGGAGGGGTCTGGAAAATAAGTCTTATGAGGAGTGTCTGAGGGAACTGGGGGCGTTCAGCCTGGAGAAAAGGAGGCTGAGGGGAGACCTTAACTCCCTGAAAGGAGATTGTAGAGAGGTGGGGGTCAGTCTCTTCTCCCAAGTCACCGACAACAGGACAAGAGGAAATGGCCTCAAGTTGTGCCAGGGGAGGTTCAGATTGGATAGCAGGAAAAATTTTGACACTGCAAGGGTTATTAAATAGTCTTGGAATGGGCTGCCCAGGGAAGTGGCTGAGGCATCGTCTCTGGAGGTATGTAAAAGACGGGTTGGCATGGTGCTTAGAAACATGGTTTAGTGACAGTTTTTATCAGAGTTAGGTAGATGGCTGGACTAGATGATCTTAAAGGTCCCTTCCAACCTAGACAATTCTATGATTCCAGGTCCTGCACAGCCTGTGGTTACTTTCCAGCTAAAACCTACTGCTTCACGCTTTCACAGAGCATTTTCTCTTCCCCACCAGTGATTTCCAGTCGCTGTTCCAGGGCTCTGTTCCTGGGAGTGTTGTGCCTGCAAGGTTAGAGCTCTGGATGTGTTTGAGCAATGAATGACCCACACCTGCAGAAGAAGGGCGGGATGAAAGACGTGCCACTTGTCACTTGTGGACTTGTGATCCAGGCGTCACGGAGCCTTGGGAAAGTTTGGATCAGGCTTCTTTGCAGCTGTCAGCTGCCTCCGTAATTGCCCATACCTACAATTTTGTTCCAAATAGCCTGGCGTGCTGGGTAAATCCTGAGCTGGATCTGAGCATCCTGGTCTGGGCTTGAGTCACACCACAAATTCTAGTCCTGCTTGGCAGCTTAGCCATTTGGTTGGAGGCAGGTCATTAACTTAACAGGTAAACTTTCTGGTGCACTGTGTTGTAACATAATCGCCCTCCCTTCCTTCTCTTTTTTTTTGGTGGGCTAGAAGTAAGAGGTTTCAGGCCTTTTCTCTTTTGCGGCCACGAAACTTATTTTCTGTGTTAAAAAAGCAGAAAAAAAAAAAAAAAAAGACCCAACGGCTCCTTCTGGGGGAAGGGACGGGGTTAGTAATCACTTACAGAGCTGTGAACCAGCAGCACAGAACAATAAGTCCCAGGCAGAGGAGTTTAAAACAAATGAAGTCCAGCCTACAATGGCCCAGGGGCTTGGAAATAAATGATGGAGACAATCTGAGAGAGAGATCTCACGACTGAAAATTAACATCTGATGCTGGCTGTGCGAAGAGTTCCTAGGGAGAAAAAGCTTGCCATCCTTGCAAAACTGGGAGTTCTGGTGGTTTCACCTCCCAGGATCCCATTCCTGGCCCAGGGTGGCCTGGAGTGAGGTTGTGTGCAGGGGAGGCTCCTGCTGTTCCCACGCCAGCAGCTATGGTCCCCACAGCATGGGTCCCCACAGCATCGGTCCCCACATCCTTGGGGCTTCGTGAGTTGTGGTGTTTCTGGGCCAAATTATTCCGTCTTTATTCATACATTAGTACATGGAGACCAGCCACCCTGGTCCCCCTGTGGGTGGCTGAGCCACGTTAGCACCAAGAGACATCGCCAAATCTGACCTCTCCCTCATAGGTTTTGATATTCAGTCTCATCCCATGGCAGCATGTGGTTCTGTTTTCCACTGTTTATTATGGTGTCTCACGTGCTCTGTTATGAAAGGAGCTGGGCCTACAGCTGACGGATGTGGTCCCACAATGCAAGGGAAATGTTGCCTTTTCGTTTTTTATTTTTTTAAAGGGAGATCTGATTACTTTTAAACTTTGTTTTGATGTTATGCAATCTTCCCATTGGCACCGTTAAAGACAGCCTCGAACAGCTTTTAGCTGTGTTTTAAACAGTGTTTTCCTGGGACAGTGAAGATAAGCTGGTTCCATGAGAAACCTCATGGACAGATCAGCTCTAATGATATTAAAGGGGGTAAATATCAGTGGTAAAAACCAGGAATATCTTGTTCTTCGCTAGAGCCTTTCACCTGGAGACAGCCCCGTTACAAATAGATCCAACCCCCTGACTGAATTTGCAAAGTAGCCTCATTCCCCTTTTAAAAGTGCAAAAACAAAGGGAGAAAATTCAACATTTTTTAAATTTCTTCTTGCTTCTAAAGCCGCAAGTGGCAAAGGTTGCTTGGTCTTGATCAGTGTCAGAGCAGGATCAGACCCAGAGAGAGTCCAGGAGCATCGGTCCTCTGCGTTTTCTCCTTTCACTGGTTTGGTCTGTCTCAGTGGCTTTCATCTCATCCTGGGGCGGGCTGTCTGTCCTCAGACCCCAAGCTGTCACCGCAGTATATATTTTTTAATTATTTTTGTTTGTTGCAGTATTTCTGTCCCATCCCAGAAGCACCATGAATAGTGGGATGTGTTCAGCCTCAGTGCTGGAAGGCATGGACGGGGGCCGGAGGGTCCTGCCTTTGCTAGATGTGGCTTCACGTCACACCCTGAGAATATCCAGAAGAGCGACGTTTCATCCACCAAAATAAAAGTAAAATTAATGACCCCCACTCACATTAATTTTGGAAAGAAATTCATGCGCACCCAAAGCCTCTGAGAATGCTCTGTTTTCCATCTAGCTCCTCATCCAGTCATAACCGACTAAACTACTTTATATGCCCTTGGATTCTGGCCCAGAAAATGTGTGGTTTCTTAAAATATATATGTATACACTACTTTAATACCAGCCAATACCTTCTGAAATGTAGGTGGCCAGAAAGGCATTGGCTGATCTTTTCCTATTACATATTTTAAAAATGAGTTGACATTCGTATATAAATTCTGCGTAAGCTTCATGGAGTTTTAGTAGCAATATTGAAAGGGAATGTCAACAACCGCTTAGCTGCTAATACGGGCTGGAGATAATAACTAAGGTAGCCAGGCAAATTGTATTTCCAGGAAATTTTGTCAGTTATGCAAAAATGGAACAGCTTGGAAAAAAAAAAATAACCTTGATTTCTTTTCATGAAAGAAATAGGTACTGTGAGGTCGAAAGGAAATTTGAAAATGGATGTATAGGGTCCTAATTTACTTTAATATTTCCTGTGTAAAGTCTTAAAGTTAAAGATTGATTTTTCCAATAAACATTACAAGCATAATGACCTGGAGGTATGATCACAGATCACGTACCAGATGGAGAGTGATGGAAAAAGAGCTACTGCTGTTAGAATATGTTTTGTCTTCTTTCTTTCTCAGGGAAACCTGCAGTAGTTTGAAAGAAAAGGATCAGACTCTGAAGCGTGCAGTAAGAAAGACTCCATGTACTAATGTATGAATAAAGATGGAATAATTTGGCCCAGAAACAAACTCTCATAGGAAAGGATGTTGAAAGCATATGTATCAAATTTAATTGAAATTTCAAGGGGATTTCCGATACACAAATTGCATTTATAATTTGGTCCCAGCGTCATAAATAGAGTAATCATAAAGTTTGGGGCAAAACTTTTATTTTCCCAACCAAAGGAAGTGCAGTTTTTACTGAAATGAAAACTTCTTTCGGAGTCCTGACTTCAGCACAATCCCACGTTAAAACTGAGCAGGCACATTCAGACGATGTCCAGGGTCCACGTGTCTGCCCCTCTGCAGAATAGAATGCTTTGACCTTTTTTTTTTTTTTTTTTCACCATTTCTCATGGGGCAAGCACTGTTTTCATACAAGAAAACATTAAGGACTCTTAAAAAGTTGGATTTCAAATGAAATTGAGTGGTTTTCTTGAACTCGGTCTTTTTTGGTGGGTTAGATGTATTTTTTCCTGGGGCATTTTTGGGTGTGTTTGCACGTTCAGATTTCATGGGGTGGAAGCTACCAAAATCAAAGCCTGTCCTTCCAGAGCAGAAAAGCAAATGCCCACTCGCTTCCAATTTCCATGCTAAACACACTGATAAATAGGTTGGAGAGCGATCCCGCTTTCTGGCTGCCTTCTCCCTTTAGGAACAAGCCATTTGGGACGAAGCAATGAAACCAAGGGCAGAAAATGGGCAGGCAGACGGAGAAGAGCCATCACCCAACCGTTTTTATAAGTCAACACTCCCTTGATCACTCCAAGGAACTGGGATCAACCTCCCTGATTTTGCTCTCTCTTGGCTAAGAGTGTTTGCAAATGCATCCCCGTGTTTCCGTATTTATTTCTTGCTGACTTCTGCCATAATGTGTCTTCCCTGCAGGAATAATTACATGCTCCTGGGTGCATGCAGCAGGATGTATGCTTGCATCTGCCGTCCTCTGAGCCCCCCCATTTCACCCTCCTCCCTTACAGCTGCTGCCTGTGACTTTAACACCTTCTCTTTGGGGTTTGGAGAAGGAGATCTTTGTCCCCAGGCTCATCCAGCTTGGTGAGGAGACCTGATGACGTCCAGGACCAAGGAGACCTCTGGAGAAGGTTGGTGCATCCATGAATTAGCCTTCAGTGCTCTTCTGTCACATCATCAGCCATGCCAAGGACACTGAGCCACCCCCAGGGGTGCTCACATGTTGTCATCCTTTCACCCAGGACATTTCGTGGTGCATCTGACAGATGGTCCTCCTGAAAATGGCCCAGGTGTGTGCAGCTGAAAGAGCTGCAAAGGCACCTGCTTCTCCTGCCTGTTGCGTTCAGGGAGCTCCTAGGACATCTCCCTACATCTCTGCTGGCTTTTTGTTCGGATAAAAGCACAAAATGACATAATGACATCTCCCCCTCATCTCATTCCACCCCTCCAGCATGGAATAAAGATCAATGGCAGTTGTTGGACAACCAAAGAGTGTGAACCTCATCACGAGAGGGAAGGACACCAAGGGAAAAGCGGTGAAAATGTATATTGTTCCCAGCGAGCTTAGAGAATATTTAAAACACAACAATGGAACCTGACTCCTCCTGAAAACCTCCAAAGCACTTAAAAATGGGAATCCGGTCTCTCGCCCCCTCTCCGCCCCACGTACTCTGAAGCTTATAACAATAGAAACTCTGTTCCTACGGGTTCCCCTACAAATGACCCCTGGAAAGCATTGACTTCTTCCTGTAGGCTCCTGCCATCATCCCTTCCCCAGTAATACCTGCATCTGCTTCTAGATCCGTAATCACATTTCCTTAATTGAGCTGTGAAGTAGGATTTACGTGACTCCATTTAGATTTCGTCGCTTGCCAATAAGGAGATAGTTATTTCAAATTAGACACGAGGAACATGAGATTCTGATCTAAGGGAGAATCTAATATCTAATAATATGTGCCTGGCTATAGGTGATAATTTAAGATGAGTTTACGGAGCCCCTGTAATTACATTTTCTATGCGTGCTTTGTTGTGGTTACCAGGTAACAGCAGAGTGATTACATGAATATTTATGCTTGGCAGATTAGACACTGCTGATACACGGGATTAGCATCTTTTTTCCCCTCCTGTAATTCTTTGCACTAGTATCTGGGACTCATATCAGGATAAAGGCGCCTCACCAGCAAAAAAAAACCCCACCACTAATCCCATGCTCCTTATCTGAGGCATCAATTTGCTTTTCCCTGAAGCACAGCACTTGCATTTTGAAATACAAATGGGTCTTTCCTTCCTCCCTGATACATCCAGGATAGTTTAAGCCAGGTTGGAAATCTCTGATCTTGCCTTTCGTAGAGGTTGTGCAACACATTGTGTAGGACCATTTCTGCCCAAGCTATACAACTTTGCATGTGTATGTGCATATGTGTGTGTGTGTGTATGGACACGGCAGGGGTTTGGCCTGCTTCTTTTGGGGAATATAAATACAAAAAAGGGCACAGACACAGGAGCAAGTCACCAAGGCAAGGGCGTGAAGTTGCACTGTGTCATACTGCCCACATCCGTGCTCTTACCCTGTAGTAAGCGTGAGGTAATGAGAGGTGAAATCATGCCCCTTAATTAGAGAGGGTGGTGCTGGCTCATGTTTGCTGTGGTATGGGAGGGTGTGGATCATGCTGTCTGACAGACTGGCTCATGCCCTCGCCAAATCCATCATGAGTGCTCTGCAAGTCCCCCAGCCAACATCAGTGTGGAGTCACAGACTTGGATAACTGCAGAAATTTTGGGGTAACATGGGTCTTTGGGGTGCCCAACTGGTTTGCTCCTCACCCTAGATGTGCTAATGGAACAGCAAGGGCCATTTGGAGAAGGAACGTTTTGGAGGGGCCTTCTGTCTGGCTCCCACCCGAGTATCAAGTGGTAGCTGGGATGTAGATGATGACCTGGACAGGTTGGAGAGCTGGGCAGAGAAGAACCTAATGAGATTCAACAAGGGCAAGTGTAAGGTCCTGCACCTGGAGATGAAGTACCCCAGCCACCACTACTTTGTTTTCTAACAGTCACAGCAGGCAGGAGAGGACAGGCAGAAAGTAACTGTAGCGATACGACAAGGGGTAATGGCTTTAAACTATCTAGACTAGATCTAAGGAAGAAATATTTTACAGTGAGGGTGGTGAGACACTGGCCCAGGTTGCCCAGAGAGGTGGGAGATGCCTTGTCCCTGAAAACATTCCAGGCTAAGTTGGACGTGAGTCTGAGTAACCTGGTCTAGGTGAAGATGTCCCTGCTCATTACAGGGGCAGGGGTTGGAACTAGATAGTCTTCAAAAAAAAAAGGGAGTCACAGAATGATAAGGGTTGGAAGGGACCTCTGGAGATCATCTAGTCCAACCTGCCTTCCAGAGTAGGTTGGACAGCTGTTTTGCTGTTTGGAGGAAGAGAGTTTGCAGCAGATTTCAGTTCATACGTAAAACAAGTATCTCTTACTCTGATAAACTTTGCTCTCTGGGCAAAATTAAATCCCTTTCTGAATGTAGTAACTAGAAATACATTTGCCATCAACTCCAGAGTAAGAATGGGATTCTTAGGTTATTGAAGTTAAGATGAAGATGGTTGTAAGCTTTTTTTTTAAAATCAATCAATTGCTGTGGGTAGTCTAAATAAGATTGCATTTTATATTAGCTACATCTTTTATCAGTGTGTTCACTTACTCTTCTGATGTCTGAGACAAGGCAATATATCTCAGGCTGGTAGTGGAGCCTTAAAGGTCCCTTCTCACCCAAACCATTCCATGATTCCATGTTTCTATGACTATGTGACTTCTGTGAAGCCACCTACCTAGCAAACTCCAGTTGATAATGAAGAACTGGCCTTTTGCCTTTGGCCCCGATGGCTATAAGGGTCAATGCAATATTACATACCACTAAAGAGTCCTAAAATGGAGCAGCCCCTTCTAAACTGTCTACTGGGAAAGGGCATGGTTGCAGAAGAGCCCTTACTTTTGGTAGAAAAGGGGAAGTTGAAGAGAGAAACACTGGACGGGAACCATTGAGTGTTCATGGTATAAATAGCTCATCCCTCATCTAATCTGGTGTCCTCTCTTGTGTAAGTGTGGCCCAAGTGCTTCATGAGCTCAGTGAGAATTGCTACTAGTCACCGGACCTGATTTTCCTCTCAGCATCATTTCCCTGAATCTGATCAAGTCAGGAAGAACAACCCAACTGTGTTCCCAGGTCAGGAGAGAGGGGATGGTGGTCACAACAAGCCCGGGCAGCGACTACCCTCAGATCTGACACTGTCGTGGCAGAACCCATAGAGGTATTTTACTGGTCGTCGTGCACTTTGACGTTGTTGCGATAATCCAGGTTGAATCACCACAAGCTTAGGCAGGGATTTGGTGGCCAGTGATTTCAGAAATGACTTTTATTTCGTGACCAGGCCGCTGTTTGCACGTGAAAACCCTCTGGTTGCAAAACAGGGGTCTGCAAAATGAGCGTCGGGGGCTGAAGGCTTGGGATCTGATTTATTTCTGAGGGCTCTGTGTGGAGCTTTCAAGAGTGAGGAAACCTACCCCCAGAAAAAGAGGAAATTATGTGAAGGGAGCCTGCTTTTAAGTAGAGAAGAAGTAATTTGCTGAATGTTTTAGATACTGTTGATGTTCTCAAATTTAAGGCATGAAAAGAAACCATTTCTAGCAGCAAGGCTGTGAGCAGGAGCCATCTCTTTGATCTGTATCTGCACACAGTGGGGTGGGGCCCATGAATTACAAGGAAACGTAATGGGCTGTCATTCTTAAATAAAAAACACACCGGCTAATTAAATCGAGGCCCAGTGACCAAGCGACTGGTCTGCAAGTTTGGAAATCTCTATCCTGTGCAGCTCTGGGGCTTGGGATAAGTCACTTAACCTCTGTGTTTCCCAGTCCCCCTCCCCACAGCCTCCCCGTCCACTGAGGAAAAATTAAGTATGATTTACACGGAGTTGTATGAACGTATTTTCCTCATCCTTCAGGACCTGGGACTCTGACATTAATCAGACCTGCACCCGCTGACATAGCATATGGTTGGCCTCCACATGTCCTCAGTCAGCCAGGCTGCTGTCTGGGCTGGCTGCTCCTCGGGTCTCTGCTGGTCATCACCGAGTCAAAGGTTTGGAGACCCCAACGTTGGAGGACGTGGGTCAAGTAGGGAGTGTGGTCCCATGAGACCATGGGAAACACTTAATCACTCATTCTTCGACTCCCACACCACGCCGGGCCAGCCAGAACTTCCCCAAACGCTGTCTTGACTTGGCTGGGATTTTCATATAAGAAATATTTACACCACGGAGCATTAGCCTAACTCATCCTGGATATATCAGATTGACAGAAGATGCATATCTGGCCATCTGATGGCCAGCAGTCCTCCGGAAGCCACGGCTTTAGGTGGGCTGCTGAATGTCTGGAAATCCAGCAGATCATTTATAAAAGGGGTAGATCATCATTAAAAAAACAGGAAGAGCAATATCTTCCTCGTGAAATCAGCAAACTACCTCAGCAAGCAATAGAATATGAGATTATCCCCAAAGCTGTAAAATGATAGATTAACAGTGAGACAACAGATACCAAGTAAAACAGACACAGCAGTAGATCAGGTTAAAAGTAGTAGATGGCCAAGCGACTCATGAAGGGAGGTTGTCAAATGCTGGTTTTTGCTATCGTAGCAGATAGCTTGGTTGGTAAAGGACGAGCATACATCAGATCTCACCCAGTTTCCAATCATAGGAAATGCCTTTTCACCCGTGGGAAGGTTTCCTTGTTGGATGAAGAACTGGAGTTTTACTGCAGAAGAAGCTCTGGTAGTTTCTGGAGGGCACGGTCAGATCAATGCCAGGCCAAGAGGTGTCTGTGAAATGCTCTCAGTCCATGTTCAAATTGTAGTTTTTCAGGGTCTGATATTTTCCTTTTTTGTTTCCAGCAGCATCTGGGAAGCTTAAGACACTAAACTGATAAATGACTTTCAATTATATGAAGCCAAATCAGTGTGTAGGAGCCTTGAGGCCAACAAGGAGGACCTTACCCTCTTATTTAGCAGTCACAGCACAAGAACCCCAGGCCTGGATTCATCACCTCCAAATGGGATGAGAGTTTCTTTGTTAGGACTGTTGCTGCTCCAGGATCTCTCTGTGGCCACTGGAGAAACCTTTGGTGATTCAGACTTCACAGCAGATGCCTATCTTTTTCCCTGGATTAGGGAGGAGCCCCAGCACAGGTACCTCGTTTAGGTTGAATGCTCCTCTGTGTCAGTGAATAAGGAGAGACAATCTCCAACACGCTCCTTGGCCTCACCAGGGGCTTGGGGAAACTGCAATGATGTCAAATGCTCACCAGAAATAAATGGGACAGGGCTACCTCAGAAAAATTCATTCCTCAGGAGGCTGGGATAACTAATCACAATTTCCAATGTTACATTTTGGGTCAGTGCCTCTTGTCCCATCACTGGGCACCTCTGAAGAAAGCCCATCTCTGTCTCCTCTGCACCGTGCCAGCAGGGAGCTACAGAGAGCGATAAAATTCTGTGAAAATCCCCCTTTTCCTTCTCTCCCACTGCACCCACTCAACTCTCAGCCTCCCCTCGCATGTCCTGACCTCCAGCCCCGACCAGGATTTGCTTCTTCAGCTGCATCCCCTGCCAGCCCCAGCTGTCTGCAGGTTTGCATCACCCTCTTTGGAAGGATCTGCTTCTCTGTCCAGGCAGCTGGGGACCTTGGCAAAATGGTTCTCCTTGGGCCATCCCAGCAATGCTGACATCTTCTGTGCCACCAGGATGTGTGACATCCAGGCACTTGAGGTCCTCAATGCTGAAGAAGCAACCATGATGCTGGACAGTACCTGGACCACGTGGGTAGATGTGGTGCTTAGCGACATGGTTTGGTGGTGGGTTTTGTCAGTGTTAGGTTGATGGTTGGGCTTAATGGTCTGGAAAGTCCCTTCCAACCTCGACCACTCTATGATTCTATGACCATACCGGGTGCATTTGAAGTCCTCTCCCTGGTCACCACCCCATGGCGGAGCTTTGTGGATCGACCCGGTGGCCATTCCTTCTACAAAAGCTGCATCAACCTTTTCCACATCCCGCTGAAATCACAGTTGTTGAAGGACAACCCGCCCTGTGATTTCGATCTCGGAGACATCAGCGGGGGCCGGTCCAGGTTTCTCCTCTCCATCCAGTGGTGCAAAACCAGAGACACCCCGGGAGAGCCAACGGGCCCCCGTGTAAATGAGAGCGGGGTCTGGCGCGCAGCAAAGGGACCTGGTTTGCATTATCAAGTTTCCTTGCACGCAGCCTGATTTATTAATTTCTGGAGCAAATCTGTGCAGGGCTGTATTCACTGAGCTAATTTTAAGTGGCTTTTTAAAGCAAACAAACACAGGATTTCAGCTATTCCTCCTCCGCTGTCTCATCTCCAGCCTGACAGCTCGCTCCAGCAGGAAAATACGACCCCACAAGGACGGCGTTTCACCGCTGTGTATCAAAACAAACAGGCGGGTACACAAAAAGGGACCCGGCCGCTAACCTCAAGCGGCTTCGTTTTTCACACACAGTGCTGTCTTTCAGAGGAAACTGCCTGCCCTGCTGTGGCCGGCCCTTTCTTCCCCGTCGGAGCATTTGGTGAGGGAAACCGAGGACCTTCTGAGCAGCCGGGTTCAGCTCAGCTTGGGCCCCGTGCACAAGGAGACTTTGTTCTGCGTGCAGGCCTGCTGGCCGCCATCCCCACGTGCCCACCACGGAGCAGCGAGCACCCCACAGGCACCCCTTGGGGCGTTGCTGCAGGCTGAGAAGGTCCCCTTCGCCATGCAAGCCTGAACGCTGCCGAGAAATGGCTTCAAGGTCAGGTTGGATGTGGCTCTGAGCAACCTGATCTGGTTGAAGATGTCCCTGCTCATGGCAGGGGTCTTAGACTAGATGGCTTTAAAGGTCTCTTCCAACTCTAACCGTTCTATGATGACACTGTCAACACTTGGGGAAGGACTTTTTTGATGGGGCTTGTGGTTTCCTTGCCTTGCCTGATAACATAAAACCTGCCGAAGCGGCTGGCAGTGGTGAGCTCCCATCTTTCTGTTCTTGTACTTCCAGCTGCTTCTGCTTGAATTATTCATGTCCGGCAAGCGATCTGCAAACACCTCCTGTGATCTCCCT
>JAHREE010000330.1:565684-699335 GCA_033628505.1 Tringa tobata | reverse complement strand
CTGGGGGTGAGGAGAGGGGGGTGGGGGGGGAAGAGGACGGGACACAACAGCTTTGAAGTTTGCTCTTCGCTCCGTAGGCAGCTCGGGAAAACTTGACAAAGCTCCACGGCCTTCCTCGGCGCGCGGTGAGCCAACTCGCCGCTGGCATCGACTTCAGTCAAGCTTGGGCTGGAAGTCAATGGCCTTGTGCCCACTACTGCCAGCTCTGGATTTGGCACCGTATCTGAAAGCAGCTCTTATTTTAAGCTTTTTACTTCAGGCTTGGGTTTTTTGGTTGGTTTTTTTTTTTTTTTCCCCCTCTTCCTCCTCTTTATTTCTTTCTTTTTCCTTTTTTTTTTTTTTTCTTTCCTTCTTACTATATAAATCCCTCTTCTCTGTTTGAAAAGGCTTTGCAGAACCACTGGAAGCATTTACTGGGGGATGTGGTGACTTTCCCCAGTGCTTGTGGTCCCCAGACCAGGACTGATGCAGGGCAGGGGCATGGGCTGCCTCTACCAAGAGCTTAGACAAGGCATTTGTAACAGTCCTGTGAGCCTTTTCCAGTTGAAAACCTGAGAAAATGAGGCTCCTGCAGATTAAAGACCTTTAATGAGATTGAATGCAAAAAACCCCAATTGCTGCCTCTCTTCATTAAAGTTTACCGCACACTTCACTCTCCAGAGAAGTGGCATTTTGTCTAAATCCTTTTCTTTCACCCAAATCCCTGCAAGATTAAGGGGTTTAAGAATAAGAATAAAAAAAAGAGAGTGCCTTTACAGAAAGCAAAGCGGGCATTTTGAAGCAGAAGTTCATGGATTCACCAACAGTCCCTCTGTGAGACCTTCTTGGGTCACATCACGCAAGGGAGGAAGGGGAGATGCCTCCCGGAGAGAGCCCACATCAGGAAAAGAGGAGATCCTTCCACCCTTTAAGGGTGTTTTAAAGGGCATCAATGCTTCACTACTCAATTCAAGGAGGTTTTCTCCCTTTGGCTTGACCAGGAGCAGTGTCCTACTCACAGTGGTCCTTGTAAACCAAATAACTTGCGGCTTCCACTGGTGTCTGCTCAGATCTGAAGGTACTTCTCCCAAGCTGCTGCTCCTATGAATAGTCTTCTCATGGAGCCCAGATCTGCAGAAACAGGCCCATACCTCTCAAAGGACCTAAAACTGTAGGGCATTCATATTTTCAAATGAATTTATTAACTGCCTGAGATAATTAAAAGAGTAAACAAATGTCATGATCCATCCATGCATCATATTTCCTCTGTAATTATGTTTATGGTTTTCTGTCAGTAGCCATAACTTCCATTGAAAGCCCTGCTATGCTATATATAAAGCAGGAGATGTTTGGTTTGGGGCCTGTTTATTTAAAGGGGTGGGTCAAATATGTATATTTAAAAAAAAACAACAAACCAGCCACCACCCCTCAGTTGTCCTCAGCTTTCTGGAGAATGAAGGATGGGGCACGAGAGTCAAGGGAGGAGAGCATGATGTTAGGAGGAGGAAAAAGTGAAAAGCAGCATTTAACAGGGTGGCAGCAGGTAAAATCCCCACGTGCTGCTTCTCACATGAAGGGTGCGAGTCCAAAGAAAGATGTTTATCAGGGATTGGTGAGGCACTGGCCCAGGTTGCCCAGAGAAGCTGTGGCTGCCCCATTTCTGGAGGTGTTCAAGGCCACGTTGGACAGGGCTTTGAGCAACCTGGTCTGGTGGGAGGCATCCCTGTCCATGGCAGGGGGTTGGAACTCAGTGATCTTTAAGGTCCCTTCTAACTCTAACCATTCTATGATTCTATGATTTTTCCCCAAACTGAGGACTAAAGGCTCCTCTGCTAACTATGCCTGTGAGGGCTGCTTTTTTCCAGGCTGGCTGTGCCCTTTTGTCTCCAGTTATCCTCCTACTGCTGGTGGTCAACGGATTCTGGGTGGAGATGGGGTAGAGACCCACCATCAAATCCCACCAGGGACAAGACTCTTCTGGGGGAAGGTGATTTCCTTTCCACTGCTCCACGAATGGGCTTTGTTCCCCAACAACGTCGTTTGCAGGTGGTGGGCATCCCTCCCTAGTGCACCAGAATTTGGGGAGCAGGGAGGGTTGGTGCCTTTCCATGGGGAGGACTTAATGTGACAAGGGGTGGAGAAGACATTTCTGAATGCAGGACAGAGACTGAGCAAACCTGGGCTGTCAGGGCATGGACCAGATGACCTAATAGGCCTCTCACATTCCTGATCTGTGATTTATAAATGCACTTTTCGGTCTCGGCAAGCGACTCCAGTAACTGTGAGTTTTCTTTTCCATCTCCATTACCCTTTACTTTTTCCTCCTGACGCTTGGAGATGTTTCCAATTATAGGTTCTCACAAGCAAAGGCATGAAGTTCAGGCCTGGGAGATGTTCAGAAAACACCTTCCTGCGTCTTGCATTTTTATTCTTGGCTGAATGAGCTCGGCTCATTCGACAAGAAACAGCTATTAGTGCCATTTACTGAGCTCTCCCCAAAGGGGCCACGGTCCTTCCTCTCTTGATGGTCTGGCAGACAATTTTCCCTCTTCCAAGAGCAGAATTTCTTTATTGATGCATTATAAATCTGCTTCTGTTAAGGCCATCTGAAATAACATGATCTCATTGTACGAAATCCCCTTTTTTCTCAGTGGGGAGGAGTTTCAGTCTGAATTCAGGTCTCATCCCAACTTGATGGTGGTTATTTCTGCTGTTCCTGACTTGTCCGTAATGGTGAGATGCAGGTGCCTCAATGTAGGCTTCTGGGTCCTTAAAAGATGCTGAAGACCTCTATACGGGATTAGAAAATGTGGTGTGGGACCTAGGAGATACATGCATCTTTTTGGAGGGCCAGGTGAAACGTCCCAAGTCCTCTGAAGCATCGCTTGACACCTCTGAACAGAAAACTGAGTGGTGCCCCATTAGACAGCACTTCTCAGAGACCTGGAGCCTTCCTCATTTGCCTGAAGCTCAGGGCTCTGAAGCTCTCTTGTTTCATCCGCTTCGCCCTGCTTGCTTGTTTTGCTGCTAGGACACACTCTGCTGGAGTATTTATCATCTTTACTCTATTAGCGACGAGCTGCTTTGGCCTCTTGCCTGATTTGCTTTTCAGCCCATCCCTGAGGGTTGCTGATAGGCTTTCTGGGATAAGTTTTCACAGGTTTCTGGTGCCAAGTGCTAGGGGTTGGACACATCTCACCCAGCTCTGCGTTTATACGATCCAGATGTCTGCATCCAAGCTCAGTGCCTGGGTTGCCCCTATAGGCAGTGCAGAAAACGAGCAGTTCTAGGGCATGATGTTATCCTGCTGTAGATCTCAAAAGCACATCGGGCTAATTACTCCCTAGATGTGGCTTTTTCTTTCCATGGGCTGAAGAAGGACTCTAAAGGACTACCATGAGGTCCATACTGTGGAGGTTTGCAGTCAGGTGACATTCGTATTATCCAAAGACTCATGCCTTCAAGGACGTGATACACCTGAGCACCCAGAATGTCATCAACAGGTTTTGTCTCCACCAGCTCAGGTCATTGGTTCATGGCCAAGGCAGGATGGATTGCCTTCTGGAGGTGCCCTTCTCCAGCCAGGGAGCGTTGCATGAGCAACAGCGTGCATGGGACCAAGATGATATACAGGGTAGAATTTCTGACAATTAAATACTCCACTTTTTTTCCTTGAAATTCACTGGCCAAAACTTCTGTTCACCGTATATTTAATGGACCTCTTTAAATATATGTATGATGTATGTATTTACATAGTTAGCAGAGTGGTGGTTTCCCTTCCAAGTTTGCCACTGATTATCTCATGCCAGAAATGCCAAACTCCAGCCGCCTGGGAATTTGTCAGTGCAGACCTACTCAGCCCTAGCAATGATGGCAGCCTTTCCTTGCTGGAAGAGGGGTTGGGGTTAGCAGCTATGTGGAGCCCGGAGAGAGCTCCAACATACACAGCAGCTGGTTCAAGCCAACCTTGAGGGAGCTGGTGGAACATAGATGTGTTTTCCTGAAAACTGGAGATCAGAGCTAATACCCCCGATCTTGGTTAGGGCTCAATTTTACCTCCGTTTCCATCTCATTTAACTTCTGAAGGATGTGGATGTTACAGTAATAAAGTGAAATGCACCCAGAAATATGTCTGCTAATCAGCCAAGCTAACCAAGATGGCTTGGGATGAAACTGAAAGGCAACACATTTAACAAGGAGAGAAGGAAATATGTGTTAAGGCAGTTGTGTTGCCAGGATCAGATGCCAGTTCCTGATGCAGCCAGCTAGAAAGTTGTTTTATGGGAACATTTATGACTACCCTAAGCAGGTCATAAAGATACAAAGAGAGTTACACACCCGGCTTCTGCTGATCGCTGTGGGTGCTTGGGGAAGAAGAGCACAGCCCCGTACGATGCATGGCACCGTTTGCTTTTTAATTTATTTTCCTGGAAACTGGCCATTGCCCAGTACAAAAACCAGTGGGGTCTTTGGGGTGTTGTTGGTTTCTTCCTCAGTGATATACGTGCTGATGTTGGTGGATCCTGTCTCCATTCAGACCATGGTGCTGTCTTTGCACGTTGTCTCATTGTGCTTCTGCAACAACATTTTTAGAGACTGGAGAAACAGACTTATCTACGTGCCACCGTGATGGAATTGGTGAAGACCCTTGGCATTAACCCTAAGGAAAAGCATCTGTTTTGCAAACTTGGTGGCTTTTCCCTAGGCCTTGCAGGGGATTTTTTCCATAATTAATTACATGACATTTAGCATAATCCTTAGAGAGTGTGTGAGACAGATGCTGAATGTAAAACACTGATAACACCAACTTCGCTTTTTTTTTTTTTCTTTTTTTTTTTCCCTGAATACCACAGTCTTGGAAGACCCAGCTTTCTGTTATCAGGGAACTGATGGGTCATTTTTTTACTGTGTTGGGAGGTCCGTCCTTTTCATTCTCCAGCAAAAAAACCTTCCCATAAGGATTTACACATTCAGTCAGCTTGGCATATGCCCCAGGAGCTTTGTGCAGGCTAGATGCTGGAGAGAAACGTACACTTCTAAGAGGGTGTTTCTTCCCACCTACCTTAAACACCTACTTTAGAGGAGATAAATCCCTCTTAAGAGTTGCCCATCTTTCTCACCAGCTTTAACTAAGGGCTTTTTTACAGGTAGCTAAAATTAAGTGGGATGAACACCAGCCCAAAGCATTCACTGAACTGGAGGTAGTGGGGAAAATTAATGTTGACCTGAAGATTAACTTTTTTTTTTGCGGGTTTTTAATGCCTTTTTGCATCTGCTTGTCTCCTCAGAGCTCTGTCCAAGACTCCTTCGGCTTTGGCCCTGAATCAAACCCAGCACTGCAAGCAGCTCGAAGGCTTGGTGGTTTCCCAGGTGCAACTGTGCCGCAGCAACCTGGAGCTAATGCAGACCATCATCCAGGCAGCACGGGAAGTGATAAAGACCTGCCGTAAAACTTTCTCAGACATGCGGTGGAACTGCTCCTCCATTGAGCTGGCTCCTAACTACCTGCTGGACTTAGAGAGAGGTAAACAGCCCTGCTGGCTCAGCCGGGGACATGAGTGAGTAGAGTCAGCCGGCGTGTGTGTATGAGTGCCTGGGCTGGGAAGGGTCTTGCTACCACTGGGCAACATGGAGGGACCACATAATCTAGTTGTCCTCTTCTCCGAGGCCACGTTTGTTATGGCGCCACTCCTGCCCAGGAGCTCTTGAGTCCAGGAGCTGGCCTCCCACAGCTCTCACGAAGCGTGGCACCAGTCTGGTCTGCTCGTCTCGTTAGGGGTCATGGTGTGCTTGCTCACAGCCATGGAGCTGTTGTTCAGGGCATGGAGACTTGTCAAGCAGCACACACTACGTGTGAGGCTGCAGTCACCTCCCATATGGGTCAGAGAGTCACATAGTGCTGCACCTCTATGGCCTCCCACCACTTCCCTCTGCTCCATGCATAGCATGACCAGCTGGTAAGGCCACCATGACCTGCTGGCAAGAACCATCCATCACAGGGGAAAAAGGGGGCAGGAGAGTCCATGAGGCAGCTTCTTCACATGCTCCAAGAGCAGATCACACCACAATGGACAAGTTGCATAAGTCCATGTGCCTCTTTAACCTGCTGGGATGTTGCCTCATGTTGAAGAGCTCACTTGGGAGATATATTCCAAGCTGGTGATACCGTGGGAGGTCACAGCTGCAATGAGCTGGTGTGTTTGCTCTTCTGTTGGGTACAGGTTGTGTGGGTCTCTTTTTGGGTAGCATTTGGCTGTCCCAGGAGGCTGAGCTGGAGTTCTTGTCTCTTCCAGGCACAAGGGAGTCAGCATTTGTGTATGCCCTTTCTGCTGCTGCCATCAGCCACACCATTGCCAGAGCCTGCACCACCGGGGACCTCCCTGGCTGTTCCTGTGGTCCCATCCCAGGTGAGACACCTGGACCTGGGTATCGATGGGGAGGATGTGCAGACAACCTCAACTATGGTCTTATCATGGGGTCCAAATTTTCAGATGCTCCCATGAAGATGAAAAAATCAGGATCACAAGCCAATAAACTGATGCATCTGCACAACAGTGAAGTAGGGAGACAGGTAACAAATCCACCAGAGTTATTGTAATTGTACAATCATCTGTAGTGGTCGGTCGCTCTGCGAGGTTCAGTGTCTCTATCAGCTAGGGAAAGGAGCAGGTTTCTCCCAGGTTGCTCTGATCTCCTTTGGCCTGCTGAGGGCTGTGGCTTTATAACTCCCGCTGGGACTGAGGAGGTCCTCAATGCTATTATCAGCCCTATATAACCATGGGTGGGATGTCTCCTTGCCACCCTTCCCACAGCCAGGGATGGCTCTGGCTTGCTTAGCCCAGGAGGTGTGGTGGGGATGGGTCCCATCGTGCTCTGCCAAGGGCGTTGCACGGGTGAAGTGCTGTGTAAGCATGGAGGATTAACATCTGCCAGACGTGTCCACCAGCAGCTGCCTCCCAGCCACCCCCGCAGCCAGCAGGGCAGATTTCTCCTTCTCAGACCTCTTTGCTAGTGATTATCCCCGCATCTGGCAGAAGCTGCTTTTAACAGCTTGCATCTCCTGGAGGGATGGTGCCTACCACCCGCAGTGCAGCCTGGAGAAATGGGTGGGGGACTCTAAAGCTGACCCCCCTACACCCCATCTCCGGGGCTGCAGTGCTTCCCTAGGCTGGTCCTAACACCCAGCTTGGTCCTTCCAGGGCTCAGGCAGTGGAGCAGATAAAACTTGGAGCACGTTGGGCTCATTGACAGCTTAAGCTACAGGTTGAACTCACCTTTGCAGAGCACAACCACACCAAACTTGCCTCCACTGGGTGTTTTTCTCCACCACTCCCACTCTATCTGTTTTTTTTTTTTTTATTTTCATAAAATAAATGTCTTGAGTTTTTGTTTTAATTGCAATGGGCAAATTTTTGTTTGGGACATAGTGTTGCCATGGCTGGTGCATTCGTCCCTTCCTGGCAGTGTCCTGCCATGTCCCACAGAAATGAGAGTAGCGCAGAACCAAAGTAAAAGGCTCTTTTGGCCCCATGGCCAGCAGAAAGGCAGGGTGAGGGTGCCCTGAATTCACCAGAGCCTTGACATCTCTGTTACCCCAAGCCCAAAGCTGCCGGAGGCAGAAATGGATGTTAATTATCTTTGGTTTTCAGCCCCTTAGGAATTTAGAGGGTGGAAATGCAGCCCCGTGTAGGTATCTGATCAAAATTCAAAATACTCTTCTGTCTGCTGGCTGTGAAGGCGCCTTGGTGAAAGTAGTCCTGGGCTGATAGTCATCACCAAGGAGCTGTGGGACCTCATTCCCTTTGCACAGTAGCTACTCTAGAGTGACTGTGCAGAAATCAGAGCAGCATTCCTTTCCTATAGCAGTCCCTGCTAAGAAAGTGCCTTCTTTAGTAAGCTTGTGGGATGTTTGGAGGTAAGAGAAGGGCATTTCCTAACTCCTGCATTCCTTTTTGCAGGTCTTGAAAGCCTCTCTTGAAATGAAATGTAAGTGCCATGGAGTTTCTGGGTCATGCTCTATCAAGACCTGTTGGAAAGGCCTTCAAGAGCTGCGAGACATTGCATTGGACCTCAAAAACAAGTACTTATCAGCCACCAAGGTCGTTCACCGGCCCATGGGCACACGCAAATACCTCGTGCCAAAGGATATTGATATCAGGCCAGTTAAAGAGACAGAGCTGATTTACCTGCAGAGCTCGCCCGATTTCTGCATGAAGAACGAGAAAGTGGGGTCGCATGGAACCCAGGACAGGTGAGGGTTTCTGCAGCGGATGCTGATGGCACTCTGAGCCCCAAAGAGGGAAGGGGAAGAGGGAAACATGTATGAATAAGAGGAAAATAACTGGGGAGATAGCACATGAGTGCAGGTAAGGGACATCTCTAACATGAGGTATGGTCCACAGTTGCCCAAGCTTATTAGTGGTGACCAAGACAAGGCTGCAGACACCTTTTGCTTTATACAGGCAGGGACAAGATAGCTTTTGAAATCCTCTAAATGGCCCACTTCTGCAGGAACTTGTAAGGATCAAGCAGCTGTTTTATACTGCTTTGAGTCTCTCTAAGTCGTTTCTTGCAGTCACTGCCGATGTGGTGAGTTGTTCTTCTACTGTAGGGTTCCTCCAAGTAGGCAACCCAGTTAGGACCAGTGCTCCTAGGCAGCCTTTAAAAAAAGCCCTGTAACCTACAAAGGTGAAGTTTTAGGATTTTTCTTCCACTGCATTTTAAAAGTCCAGGTGTGTTTGTGTTTCCTCCTGTGGAGGAAATTCTGCACCTCATTGCTATTAGTGATTTAAGGTCATCGTACCCAAATCTCCACTGGGCACAGTGCTGTCCCTCTCACACTTCCCAGGACAAGTTTAATTCCTTCCAAGACAAACCAATTCCACATTTCAGCAGTCTGACCATCTTTAGGTGGGCAGCAGACCCTTGAACAGCCAAATGATTGTATATTTCCAGAATTTTGCAAAATTTCTGGGATTTTCATTAAGTGGCTGCAATGGCTGGATTTCAAGCTAACTTACTAGTTGCTATTTGCTGGCTCAGCTTTCTTCAGATAGTTCTCATAGTTCTTCTTTCCTCTTTGTGTTACTTTGTGGTGGAGGCTCAGACAGTGAAGTTGCAAGGAGCACGTGCCTGCCCTTTTGTGGGGTGTCTTCATTTTAACTCTTGTTGCATGTAGTGGTCTTTGGACCACTTTGGTTCAATGGAGAGAAGGTTTTTCTGTAAAGGAAATTAAGTAAATAACCCAAATACAGCAAAGATACTCTCTAGATACCTTTGAATCATATGAATTACTTGGTATGGGGACTTTGGAAGCTATCCTTTGGCAATGGCCATTTAATCTGGAAGCACAACTCTGTAGACAATGAATCAGCATTTAACTGGTGGAGCTGATCAGGAGGTGATGACAGTTGAGTGAGACAAGTGTGTCCCTTTTTGTCCCTTGATGTTTTGTGGCAGTTAGTTGCAGTTTCGTGTCCTCCATTAAGATCAAAACCAGCGGCTGGACTGCTCTACAATAGCATTTGTCTGTCAGCTCTGTGGTGGGAACACCAGGCTGATGTTCATCACCAGCCCAGTGGTGGAGCACTAATTAGCAAGTGAAGATGTTTATGGGTCACTGAGGGCTGTAGAGAAAAGGCATGTGTTGAAACTGTTTTCTGAGGGAGAATGTCATTTGAGTGGAAGTGATGTTTTTGTGGATTTGTATGGATTTTGACAAACTTGTGTCTTGAAAAAGACCTCTTTGTTGTGCTACTCTGTTTTGCAATGAAAAAAATTGTGGAGGTTATTTGGAAATTAGTTTTATAGTAATTGCATGAAATCAACATGTTGTGTAAAAACCAAACCGAGTCCATTAGAGATCTGCCAAGTAAAACATTTTCCATGAGCTGAAATCCTTTCAAGGGGGAGGGAGGGAGGAGTTCTTCTTCATCTAATTTCATTTTACAGCAGGTTTTGCCTTTTTATCCCAGCTAGGGATGAAAAATATGTCAAGGTCTCGAATGATTATTTTTTTTTTTCCTTCTGAGGATAGGAAAATGTGTATTGCAGGCGTCCCTTTATCCCGAGCTGGGCGACAGCAGTGATTGTGAGGCTGCCAGGGAAGGGTCCACGGGAAGTGAGATTGAGTGAGGATTTAGAGGACCGAGATATTAAGGCAGGAGGGGATGACTTTCAAAAGGAACCTGTCAAGAAATACTCCTTATTCTGGGATGCACAAGACGGTGGTGGCCGTGGGAGGGGAGGAGGGAGAGATAGCCCCGTGTTGAGCTGCAGGCATCTCCCGGGCCAAGTTTTAAGGTCACGTGTAGTTACGCTCATTTTCATCGCGATCCCTCTGCCAGCTCTTGAGAAGACGCCTGGTGTCTCAAAACTGGCATGTGTAACACAAGCCCTAGCAGCCCCTTTTCTGCATTAAATTAGCAGAGGAAATACGTGAAAAATGCACACGATGTGTTTGTGGATCGGTTCATTCTTCACGGGGGGAGCAGGGAAAAGGAGGGGAGGTTCCCTAACCTCCTCCTCCTCCCAGAGATGCCTTTGTCCCTCCTCAATTTTTCTCTCATGGAGAGGACATCTAAATGCATTTTAAACACAGTGGCTCTGTTCCAGGCAGCCCTGGGGCCGCAGAGATAGCGCCTAATGACAGGGACGAGGGAGAGGGAGCACAAAAGGGATGCTGTTAGAGAGAGGAAGGGAAAAATGTGGTTCCTGCTTACTCCACAAAGATGGAAAAGCGCTCGCATGGAAATAGCCCAAACAGGTTTTTCTTTTATAAGTCAACTCCCGGAGGCACCTTAACATTTTATTCTTGTGCACGTCAAAATTTTCTGGGGGGAGATCCCACTGTTTCCTACTAGGCTAATTTTTAAGGTCATTTATGGCAAATGCAATCAGAAAGGGATTTTAAGTGGTGGTCCCTCAGTTCATTTTCTCTCTTCTTATGACACCTGCCTATTCCCTTTTTGGCCATTTTCTGTCCATGAACGTGAGTGTGGGGATCAGCGTGTGGGATGTTACAGTGCAGACCCCCCTCACCACGCTCCAGAAGACATCTGGGCATCTTCAGCACTTTCCCAGCCCCACTTTCTACCTACAAAGGGGTGCAGAAGGGATAGGGACCCCATTAACAACCTTGTTGCCTGTTAGTGGCTTAAAAAATTCAGATTGCCGCATTTTCCTTGCAAAAAATGAGTAGTTTTGCATCATATGGAGAAGAAGTCCTTTCTCCCCCTCCACTCTCACAGGTCTGGTGCTCGCTCAGAGCACGCTGGAAGCAGGATGGAGGATGATGGCTCAGTCGCAACACCTTGGATGTATTGAGTTTCAGAGTGTGCTGTAGGGAACCATCCTGCACCGGCAGGTGGGTGGAAGGGAGAATCTAATCAGTCTCCTCCATCTCTCTAATTATGCCTCACATTATGCAGGCTTATTGTGCGATTTTCAGGCAGGAAAGGGAATAGAATTACCTCGTAGTGGGACTGCGTGAAAATCCACTCGGAAAACGCGCACCCAGTTACTCAAAAGCCTTTCAGAACTCTTCGCTGAAAGGATTTTAGGCAATTCTGTCATTCTATGATTTCAAAGCCTTAATTTGAACAAGCCTGAAATGTTTGCTGAGACACCCTGGTTTTCTTTCTTAGTTTCGTGTTGAAATGAGGAATGGTTTGGAAACCTGCATGCCTCCAAGCACTTGGGGTGTATCCAGATTTCAAAGCCAGGCAGCTGAACCCAGACCTGAGATTTGAAGCCTCTTTGAAGTGCTCAAAAATCTGATTAAAGGAGCTGAGTGTTGCAACCGGTGTCCAAGGCTCCTGCAAACGGGTTTGCTGCAGCCGCAGCCCTCGTTGACTCCAGCCAAACCCCACCTGCTTACGTGCCACCACCACACTTTCATAGAAGCATAGAATTGTCTAGGTTGGAAGGGACCTTTAAGGTCATCTAGTCCAACCATCAACCTAACTCTGATTAAAAAACCATCGCTAAACCACGTCACTTTCACGGCCACTAAAAAAGGGTTTGGAGAAAAAAAAAATATCTAAAGGAGCTGATCTGTGGAGCAGCAAGTGGATTGTACAACTTTAAATGCAGCAAATTAAGCACCGGGAAAAAATGTATACGTTCCCATTTCAGAGCTTTCTTGGACAGAAGCACCCTATAACTCATCTTTTAAAAAGGTAGTTCGGTTTCTCCTGCTTGAAAAATTCTTTATCAGCTTTGAGTAAATGATAAATAATAACAGATTATAAAGTTGAGACCTCTTTTGTGAGAAAAGAAGCAAAAGTATTAACCTTCTTTATCAGTAGGGTGCAACATATCGCATTTCAAAGTCTGTTTAAGGTCCCTTAAGGAATCCAAGGAAAGGGAAATTCTGCCATGCATGCAAAAGCCTCCAGCTCCTGAAGCCTTGCAGAGATAACTGAGCTGTTTATTGCTGATCTTTCCCAGAGCAGCCTTGGAGCCACGCAAACGCTGCTCCCTCCCTGCTGGAGATGGGAAGGAGCCCTTCTCTTACACCACAGAAATCAGGCCACCACTCCTTAACCATTCTTTGGTGGTGGTTGCTCCTTGCTCACATAGTCATTCTTTTCTGCAATATAAAATAGTAATTTTAAGTGTCTCCCAAGGTATCTTAGGCTGGTATGTTTTCTTGGATAGGAACACACATGAAGTTAGCTGAGCGTGCATCTGCTGCTCAGTGGTGATGGCGAAGACTTATGAGGAAAGGGTGAGGAACTCGGGTCTTTTTAGTCTGGAGAAGAGAAGGCTGAGGGGGGATCTGTTCAATGCCTATAAATACTTCAAGGATGGGTGTCAGGAGGATGGGGCCAGTCCTTTTTCAGTGGTGCCCAGTGACAGGACAAGAGGCAACGGGCAAAAACTTTAACAGAGGAAGTTCCACCTCAACACGAGGAGGAACTTCTTTCCTGTGAGGGTGGCAGAGCCCTGGCAGAGGCTGCCCAGAGAGGTGGTGGATTCTCCTTCTCTGGAGACATTCAAACCCTGCCTGGACACGTTCCTGTGCAACCTGCTCTGGGTGGACCTGCTTTGGCAGGGGGGTTGGACTGGATGATCTCCAGAGGTCCCTTCCAACCCCTACCATTCTGTGATTCTGTGACTTGGTCGCTGGTGGTTTCATCTTTGGCACCTTAGTGGTCCCAACAGTGGGGCTGATCAAACGCTGCAAAGTAAGGATGTGGTGGTTTCCAGTCTTCAATTACAGCCCTTTGATACCACTTGTTTCCTGCCACCCCAAAATATGCCTTGCCTTGTGTGATTACGTGGGCAGTGAGATTTCTTAGCAGAAGCAGTCATATTTAGACGGGGGAGAGTGGTAGTTATGGGTAGACAGCAGCATTTGGTGTTTGTTTTTTGTTAAAGCCCTTTTCAGTTTCTGTCACTCAGTGAAGGCACAAGAAGGATCGTGATTAGCTTTGGTTTTGACTTGGTTATAACTTGGTTTAAGACAAGAGGAAATGGCCTCCAGTTACACCAGGGGAGGTTTAGATTGCATATTATGAAAAATTTCTTCACCCAAAGGGTTATTATCAAACATTGAAACAGGCTGCCCAGGGAAGTGGTGGAGTCTCCATCCCTGGAGGTATTTAAAAGCTGGGCAGACGGGGTGCTGAGGGACACAGTTTAGTGGTGGCTTGGACAGTGTTGGGTTGATGGTTGGACTCGATGATCTGAAAGGTCCCTTCCAACCTCAACCATTCTATGATTCTATATGTGTATGATGATTTAGTAAGTTTTGGAACTGTCATCAGTTGTGCCACCCTTTTTCATGGGATCCCACAACTAATGAATAACGAGCAGCAACTAATTCTTCTGTGAGTGCCCCAGAAGTTTAAAGCGAATAAAAGTCAGGAAAATTGCAGCTTTCTTTTCCTCCCACCTGCAGTGGAGGAACTTTCCTAGGGCAATGTGCTTGTTGCTGGTGGCCGTTTCAGCACTTGGGCCAGCCGTGCTTTCTTGGGCTTTTTCTCAGTCCATCCCTGGGGAAGTTTAAATTCTTCCCACTTTGAGAGCCCAGGATTTGACTGTAAAGTTTCCGGAACAGATTTGTAAATAATAAATTTATTGGTGGAAAGAATAATTTCACACAGTAAAACTGCAGAAGATATAGTGAATTCGGGGGATAAAATGCAGCCAACTCTCCTAAACGTACTTAGTCCCTCTGCATCAAAACAGGGTCGGAGTTAGGGAACGTCATTGTTGGGAATGACTTTCCATGGAGCCTGATCTTTTTAGGAGTGAGACTGAATTGAGACCACCTTGTCTGTTACTGAAGATATTTGTCTATTCTAGTCTTAAATCTGTTTCCTTAAATAACCTGTTCCAGGGCTTTACTCTCCTCAAAGTTATATTTTTCTTATATTGAATTTCCTTTTTTTTTTGCAAATCAAACCAGTCACCTCTTTTCTCTGCATATAAAGAACATTTCTTCTCTCTCCTTTTTTTACAATGATTTTTTATAGATGGGAAGACGGCTCCTCTTACAAACTTCTCTAAATGAGTTCCTTCAACCTCTTCTGCTTTCCGTACTGCTCCTCTGACTCTCCTGGGAACATTCCCACATTTGTCTGGATCTTTCTCAAAGTGTGTTGCTTACTTTGCATTTTAATTCACTCTCACAAAATGCTCCCAGCTCTTTTTACCCCAGCGTTATCCACAAATTTTAAAGCTCGCTCTCTACTCCTCATTAATGAAAATACAGGCTGGTTCCAGGATCTCCCTTGACATCTCCTTGCTGACATATACTATTGATAACTCTCTTTCGTACAGTTGTTCAGTGTCAGTCTCTAGTCATTTCTTGTGGATGAGAAAGCAATTTAAAAGCAGTTAAGATCCTGCCCTCAAAATATTTTATATGAAGTTGTGCACTGTGATGTATTTTTAGCCAATGTCCATTGTGTTACATGCCTCCTGGGGGATTTGAATTATTTTTTCTCTTTCTTTTATATACTGCTGTACAACTTGACATAACTGGAGCAAGGGGCACTAAAGAAATGAATAGAAGTTTGATTTAAAAGAGAAAAAATAAATTACTTTTTTACACAGAAGTACTGTCTTCTGGGAGTTGTGGCTGCTGGAGTCCTTGGAGGGAGATAGTTTCCCTGAGGTCAGAAAGAGATGAGACAAACCCACAGCCAGGGTAGCCACAAGGGGACAATGAGATGTCTAGGCAGGAACATACCTTCTGTCATCCCTAAATACAACAGCGCAGGTGTTGGTGGTGTATGAGGAAAAGGACTACAGAAAGTGGCCAGATTTGTATTTTCCTCCCTGAACAGCGTCTCCCACAGCCATTGGGAGATGTTCTGGGCCGGGCAGAGTTGCTGGGAGCAAGAATGCCTTCTCTGATGTACTTACTAGCAGCTTCCACTTATTAATAGGACTGATGGAGTGAGGTCCCAGTGGACATCTGGCCCATCCCTGCCTTCGTATGTCATTATTGTGGGTGACACAGTATAGAGTTGGCCTCAGTTTGGCTCTCAGATGCCAGTTGGGCAACACAAAAAAAAAACTATCTTTGTATCTGCCTATGGGACAGAAGTGAACTGGGATCCACAACGAAATTAAATGTGACATCCCCCCATAGCTTTTAAAATGAAAATCCCCCAGGGGGTAACTGTGAGATGGCTTAGCCTCTCCTTCTGGGGGAAGACTCTTAGAAGTGCTGGGATGTCCTTCACCATCTCTGCCGAAGAGCCACCCCCGTGATGAGGATGTTTGGGCTCAGGGAGCGATGTACTGCAGCATTTCTGCAAATGAGGGCTGGAAAGGGGAGATTTTGGACAGGCATATTGAGTGGGATTTCTCCAGTCAGCAGGGCTGACCTCCTCCCTTCTCAAATAAAGAAGAAGTAAGCACTGTGACAATGTGAAAGCCTGTTCCTGAGCCAGGACCTTGGCTGGGAATTACGGCTGAAGCATCGTTTTTCACTGATCTTCCAAGTGCTTCTAGAGGTTATGGTGTTGTGTTAAGATGCAATCTCCTGCCTTGGTATTTTCTCTCCGAGGCTCGGGAGGAGGGCATTTCTCCGAGTTGCTGGAATCGTGCTGGACCAGGCCCAAAACAAATGAGATTGAACTTAACCCATCAGCGGGGAGCCTGGTGAGATGGAAGCCCTGGGCTCTGAAAGCAGATGCTCAGGGGCAGCTTCTGTGGGTAAACTCTGGTCTTTGGGCTCCTTTGTCTTCCCCCACTTGTATTTTGTATGTATAGATGCAGCTGAGAAGCTACCTCTGTTTCAGCTTGTTTAAAGAAAAAGGAAGATCATTCATCCAGGCCTAGGCTTTAAAAGAGAAAACAAAATCTCTGGTTAGTGGCATTGTCGGGAAAGTTTTTTACAAGCCCATTTAGGTTCAAGATGGGGTCAAAAGCTTTGTTTTGGCTATTCAACCCATCCATCCAGAATGTCCCTGGTCCTTTATCCAAAACTGAGGGAAGCTTGGGGACTTTTAAATAAGATTTTGGGGTTCTTTTCCCATTCTTTATTTCAGGCTGGGTGGGATGGGGACAGCTATGGAAAGGTATATCTCCTGGTAGATTCACATTTTTTCTTGCAAACCACAGGAGTGGGTGGAAGGAAAGGGAGATCCCCAGGTCTCAATACAGAAGGTAGAAGATTTTTGCTCCCTGTTTGAATGAGGTATATTTAACTGTTGGGTGCCTTGTACATTGGAGGTGTGAATGTCCTCAATGGTTAACTGGCATCAGAGCGGGCCGGTGCTCCTTTTCTTGGCCATTTTAATGAGCTCTCAGCACGAGGTGGCACGGATGCACTGCACATCCATCACCGTGCTTCTGCAGACCCCCCCCTCCCATTCCTCCCCAGGTGAACCTCCGGGCAGCAACCTTTCCATCCACCGGTAGAGCTGAGTAAGGTTGTCAAATACCTTCCCCGCTTCTAATGTCAACACGCCTATATTTGAACCTTTGCTCTGAATATTTAATGCATTTTACTAATACATTTATGAGGAGTCATTGGGAGGTTTCCTGGCGGAGGGGCCCCGGCTCGCAGGGGCAATAACAACGCCTTTGGTTCAGCGTTAGGCAAACACGCTCAGTGTGGTTGCAGACTTCGGCTTCGGTAGAGGCTTTCAAAGGTTTGTAAATATTTACACACACTCCCGAATGAGGGGGAGGGAGGGGGGGGTGGCCTTTAAACACTGAACCTGGGGAGGAATGCGAGTCAGAAATAACAAACAGGGGGCCCGCCTGAGTCAGAAAAAAATAAAGGAAGAACAAGAACAAAATCTCAACACCTCATTAATCCTGTAACTTCTCCTAAAACATTACCTCATGAGGAATTCCTATAAATCTCATGGATTTGTTTTCATCTATTAATGGAGTGCTCAACTCAAGAGTCCCACTCATGCTCCTCTCTCCTTTCCCTGCCCCAAACCAGCCTTAGAGTGTTTCTGTCCAAAATAGCCATGCAGAATAAGATTTAGGAGATATGTCAGCAATTCCCCCGCTCTCCAAAGTGCCTTTCTTGTAGTTTCAAGACTAACAAGTAGTAGAAGAAGTAGTAGAAGAAGTAGTAGAAGACTACAAGTAGTACAAGAAAGTACTTCTTGTACTATCGAGTACTTTCAAGACTCCATCAAGTTCACAGCCCCACAGTGTTGGGTGCACCACAAGATCTGATCATGACTGTCCAGCTGAGCATCTGGCTAAACGTGAACATTTCCACCCTGGGCTATCTTTACAGCCCATGGAGAAATGGTATCTCTAGGACACGGTTCATCTCACCCAAAAGTCAATGCCTGCTGTGCTGTGATGTCCAGTGACCCAACTTGAAGTATTCTAGGAGGATGAGATAGCTGTATTTTGAGAATGGCTGTGGATCCATGATCAATGGATCAATGAAAGAGACTCCCTAATTCATGAGTCACATCTGAAACCTTCAAACCAGCTGCTTACAAGCAGACAAAGCAAGGGAACCCTACACAATGTCCGACTTATCCCAGCAAGTCTGTCTTTAATTAAAAGCAGAAGCAAAACAATCAGTGGAAGTCTGTGTGATATTTGGTGACCTGTCATCCTACGCTGTGCTCCTGCCGTGCTGCCTGCTCCTGGGTCAGGGCTTAGGCTGGTATAGGGCCAGCTCCCGGGCTAATTGTGCCGTGCTGGGAGACACTTTGGGGGAGAAAAGTGCAGAGTCCAGCCCTGCTAGCATCAGTTGTGATTTCCCTGATAGGGTCAGGTGATAGGGTCAGGGCTGGATTGTGGCTGTAACAGCCTGCTCAGGAGCTTTCCCAGCCTGGGATCATTGGCACAGAGCATGTGCAAATAATCTGTGGCTGCAGGGTTCCTCCTTCATCCTTTTCAGGGTAGGTAGTGTTGGACAAACACCGGTGTTTGTTCTTTAGGGTATCATCTTCTCCCATCCCCTTTCAGACAGCTCTGGATCCTGCCTGGGAATGCAGATTGCTAGGGACTAAGAGTTATTTTTTTGGCGGAGTATCACCATAGTTTTGCCTGTCTGTCTGAACGGGAGCTAAGTGCCTGCCCTCACTGATCATAGAATCATAGAATGGTTTGGGTTGGAAGGGACCTTAAAGATCATTGAGTTCCATCCCCCTGTCATGGGCAGGGACACCTCCCACCAGACCAGGTTGCTCAAAGCCCCATCCAGCCTGGCCTTGAACCCCTCCAGGGATGGGGCAGCCACAGCTTCTCTGGGCAACCTGGGCCAGGCTCTCACCACCCTCACAGGAAAGAATTTCTTCCTAATATCTAATCTAAATCTCCCTTCTTTCAGTTTAAAACCCTTCCCCCTCGCCCTATGGCTCCATTCTCTGATCAAGAGTCCCTTCCCAGCTTCCCTTGAGCCCCTTTTAGGTACTAGAAGGCTGCTATAAGGTATCCCGGGATCCTTCTCTTCTCCAGGCTGAACAACCCCAACTCCCTCAGCCTATCTTCATAGGAGAGCTGCTCCAGCCCTCTGATCATCTTTGTGGCCTCCTCTGGACCCGTTCCTACAGGGTCAGCCTGATGGCAGCCTGAACGCCTTTGAGCCTGAACTGAGAGTCAGGGCAGGAATTTAACATTATTTTGGGTGATGCAAGTGCAATCCTGGGCATCAGGTGCAGCCCTGGGACTCTCCTTACCTCCCTTGCAGGTGTGGAGGGCTGCTTGCCTGCGTGCTCACCCCCACCATGTGCTTCTTCAGCTGGGATGTGACCCTTCTGGCTTCACCCAGCGCCTTGCAGAGCTCCCAGCCACCAACACAGGGAGCAGTTTGTAGCCTGGATAGGGAGGCTCTACAGGGAGACTTGGATAGATTGGATTGATGAGCCAACGTTAATGGTATGAGCTTCAACAAGGCCATGTGCCACGTCCTGCACTTGGGCCACAACAACCCTGTGCATCGGTACAGGCTTGGGGAAGTGTGGCTGGAGCTGCCTGGTGGAAAAGGACCTGGGGGTTCTAATTGACAAGCGGCTGAATCTGAGCCAGCAGTGTGCCCAGGTGGCCAAGAAAACCAACAGCATCCTGGCTTGTATCAGAAATAGCGTGACCAGCAGAAGTAGGGAGGTGATTGTGCCCCTGTACTCAGCACTGGGGAGGCCACACCTGGAGTGTTGTGTCCAGTTTTGGGCACCTCAATCCAAGAGAGATCTGGAGCTGCTGGAGCGAGTGCAGAGGAGGGCAATGAAACTGGTGAAGGGGCTGGAAAATAAATCATATGAAGAGAGGCTGAAGGAGCTGGGACTGTTTAGTTTGAGGAAGAGGAGGCTGAGGGGAGACCTCATCACTCTCTACAGCTACTTGAAAGTACACTGTAGAGAGGTTGGTGCTGGTCTCTTCCCACAGGTAATTAGTGATAGAACAAGAGGGAATGGCTTCAAGCTGCAACAGGGTAGGTTTACCTGTTGAACATTAGGAAAGAATTCTTCATGGAAAGAGTGGTCGGGCATTGGAATAGGCTGCCCAGGGAGGTGGTTGAGTCACCATCCCTGGATGTGTTTAAGAGCCGTTTAGATGCGGTGCTGGGGGATATGGTGTAGGGGAGAACTTTGTAGAGCAGGGCTGGCGGTTGGACTGGATGATCCCAAGGTTCTTTTCCAACCTGAATGATTCTATGATTCTATGATCCACGCTTGCTCACCGCCTTCTCTTTCTTCCAGGCAATGCAACAAGACCTCCAACGGGAGCGATAGCTGCGACCTGATGTGCTGCGGCAGAGGCTACAACCCCTACATGGACAAAGTGGTGGAGCGGTGCCACTGCAAGTACCACTGGTGCTGCTACGTGACCTGTAAAAAGTGCGAGCGGACTGTCGAGAGATACGTGTGCAAGTGAGAACCCTCCTCTCTCCACCCGGCAGCTGAGACGCCAGAGGCACCCCAGCACTATCCAGAGAAGAGAAAACTTTTCCCCAACTAGACGCTGTTTACCTTGTAAAGACACAGACTTGGAGAAAGATGGTAGGAGGGAAAAAAAAAAACACCAAAAAAACCCCCAAAAACCCCAATCACACCCATAAAAATAAGACCCTTAAAAAAAACCCCAAACCAACCAACCCACAAGTGTTTCCCCCCACCAATAAAACACTCTCTCAGAAGACAAAAACTCATTTGGGATAGTATCTTCTTCCACAGTATTTCCTATGGTTGCCAATGATGTCCAGCCATCGAGTGCCTTAGTATTTTGAGAAACAAAAGTAGAAACTTTCCCCGGGGAAGAAAAGTGACTCTTTTTTCAAAATAACTAAGGCTCACACCCGCCTGTGCCTTCCAGCGCAGGTACCGAGTCTGCGTTAGGACTGTCCCAGAAAGGAAAACTCGACCACTTTTCAGCAATAACTGCCTTTCTGCCAAAGACTTAATTTTTGACATGGAAGCATCCACTCCGGGTGATAAAGGTGGAAAGATTTCGGGTCAATCCCCTGAAATGAACAACTCATTTAAACCTTTCTTTTACGCAGGTCTGCGACTTTGAAGCTAACTGCTGCGGGAAAAGCTGTCCGTGATTTTTCCAGGCTGGATGGGGTTTCAAATTCAGCTGTGCAAGAACCCCAGTGGCATCCTGGAGGCAGTGAGAATAGGGTACCCTGAGAAGGGCTTTATGGGGTCCAGGAGATCGTAGTGGAGCCATTAGGATAAAGTAACAAAGTCAAGTCAAAATCTGGTGAGAAAAGTGAAAAAAACCCAAAGAGCTCCTGTTCTTTCTCTCTTGCCTTTTGGGTGTGATGCCCTTAGTCACTGATGTTCTGCCACGTTGGGCCATCAAGTCCTTAGGGAAATGTGCAGCTGCCTCTTTTCCCCCTGCAAAACTATTGACCTGGCCCCAAGAAACTGCAGAGAGTGGAGCGGGTCCAGTCCTGGCTGCAGGGAGGTCATCTGTGCAGGGCAGCAGCTATTCCCAGCAGGAGGGAGTGGGAACGTGTCAGTCCTTCACGTGGCCGTGGCCCTGCCCTGACACAGCAGAGAACCACTATCTGTGGCTGTACATATTTTCTTTTGTATGCGGACATACAGAAATATTTATAAGATATATCTCGCGCTTTCGTCTACTCTACTTCCTACATAAATATACCTATATGTTATAAACAAGCATTAACAATAGTATGAAATAAATGCTGAAGTTACTGGTGCAACAGCAAAATGTTAGATTATTATGTTTCACTCTCCTCCTTGGAAAGCAACCCTGCTTTCCCTCCCAAGGACGGGAGAAGAGCATGGCTCGAGGCACTCGCTGGCGTGGGATAGATAAGTTCCTTTATTCCCTGCCTCCCCAGCCTCTTCAGCTTGAGCAGAATTAGCCAAGATACAGTCAAGACAATGAAACAGAGCACTTGAGGAAAGGAAGAGTCGCCGCTCTTGTGCTTTTCATATCAGCCATCACTCTCATTGGTAAAATATCCCAGTGCCCCCAAGGAGCATAATAACAAACGTGACTAATACCTCTCACGGGTGGTTTGCTCCTCACTCCTGCATGTTACGTTGGAAGGTTTAGCTTAAGTTAGATTCCCTTTCTTGCTCTGTTTTTTTTTTTTTTTTTTTTTTTTTTTGTAATGGGCATCCAGCTCAGTGTCAGCAAAGGTGACACTGGAGAAGGATGTCTGCTCCAGGAGCAGGAGGCAGCAAAGCCTGTGAGGTCCTTCAGGTCATTTTTGGGCATGCTGTCCCCCAAGCAAAGTGCTGTAAACAGCCAAAAAAATCACTCCTACATAAGTGGGGGAGGACAGTGCCCCTTTCCTAGGGAGAAATACATCCATAACACCATAGTCTTCCTCCAAATCCCATTTTTTTCCCCCACCCAGTTGATCTCTAGGAGGCAACTGCCCTGACATGTCTCTGAGCAGTCCTGGGAGCTGGAGGAGAGAAGTGTTGCGGGGTATAGAGCAAAATTAGAGATATTTTGTACTCCTTAGCTACTTTGCTTTGCTGTAACGAGTTTGGTTTCCTCGCCTCCTTCCCTCCCCCAGCCACAAGCAGGCAAAAAAAGAGGCCTTTGGTAGTTTGTCAGTGGTTTGTGTTATTGTCACCCCATAAAAGCTGGTGGACTGAAACGTCTCCGCAGTGCGGTGTGATGAGCGGTGGGTGTCTATAGGCTGACATGCAGACAGGCTGGTGGCACAAATCCCACTGCTCTCCAAAGCCAGAATTTGGCTTCGCCTGATATGTAAAGAAATGGTCTACTTTCATTCTTTTAAGGAATTTTATTTTTATTTCCAGTTACTGATGAAGCCAACAAGGCAGGGATGTTCTGACCAAAGAAAAATTTGAGCATTTCAATGCTATTCTGTAATGACTGTTTTTCTTGCTCCCTTGCTGATGTCCTGAGTCTTTCTGCTTGGCGAAAAAATAGTGAGATGGAAGAAATTCTCTATATGCACATTGTTTTCAGCTGCATTTCACTCCTACGGTGTCAGGCCTGTGTTCCTCAGCTGTTTTTCCCATGTCAGAAGAAACCATAACTTTTCAGAACATAAAAAGATGTGAGCAAGCCCACCAGGCATCTGTAGGTCCATCAGGTGGGAAATGACCCCTCAGCAGACCTTTAGCCATGGTGGTACCTCATGCTTCATGTCTGCCTCTGCCTGCAGCTGTCTGTTGCTGAAGATGCTGAACTGAAGTGACTGCAGTGCTTGGAATTTTGCATTTGGGGGCATCCAGGCTCAAAGATCTCTGCTGGCTCCTCTAGATAATCCATCAAGGGCTTCAGCTGAATTTTGCTGCTTTTAGCTAAGAGTCTGCATGGCCCCAGCCCATGTCTTAGGCTGTTGCTCTATGAATTTATGCCTTTACACTGGTTTTGCTATAACCCTTAAGTTTCAGGGTCCTTCTCCAGAGCGGCTGCACCCTGAATTAGCTATGTGACCAGGGTGAGGAGCCTTACTGAGATGAGAGTCACCAGCGTCCTTCCCTCCCCAGCCCCTCAGCAACCAGTTTTCAAGGCCTTGCTCCAAAACACTGAGGTCTTTCAGTTTCTGAATGGAATGGCTTTAATTATGGTGAATGTCTCTGTCGGGTGATGCTACAGTTCCCTCTCTCATAACATGCCCTGCCACGTCCTAACAGCTGGTATAGTTTGGCCCAGCTCCACGTCCTACTACACAGCTCTGTTGATTTACACTAGCTGGGAAAATACAGCTGATATAGTCCCATAAATACTAGTATTTCAAAATATTACAATATTACCCCTGAGGGAAAAGGGCAAGCTATCTCAAAAAGTATTATGTCGGTGGCTTTGTAGCATTTATTCATTTGAAAAAAATATCCGTGAATTAATAAAAGAGTTTTGACTTAATGCTATTTCCAAATCTGAGGATTTAGACTTTGTGTTCTGGTTTTATTATTTTTTGATGAATCCCCCCCCGCACCATCCTCACCCTCTTCCAGTTTTATATAATTTACGTTGCTCCCCAAGGTAGGCAAATGACATTCATTACACAAAATTCCCATCCAATTGTTTAGTTTTGTCCTCAAAACGGAAAGTATCTTAATCATGCCAAAGCAGGCAGCCCATGAGCATTTCACGTGCAGCTACAAAAGCCCTTATTGAGGGCAAAGGAGGCAAAAATCTGAAATACAGTTAACAGAGTCTTTGTCAGGAAGGCGATAAAAGAGTCCATAAGGGACCACCCCTTTTCCTGCTAGAAAAACAGATCCTCCAAGTGAGTTGCGTTTGTGCTCCCCAGGTCTGGGCTACCTGCTGGGGGAAGACCACAGAATCACAGAATCACAGAATGGTCAGGGTTTGAAGGAACCTCTGGAGATCATCTCATCCAAACCCCCACCAAAGCAGGGTCATCCAGAGCAGGCTGGACAGGAACGCACCCATGTGGGTTCGAATGTCTCCTGAGAAGGAGACTCCACACCCTCTCTGGGCAGCCTCTTCCAGGGCCCTGCCACCCTCACAGGAAAGAAGTTTTTTCTCACGTTGAGATGGAATTTCCCATGTTCCAGTTTGTATCCCTTGTTCTGTCGCTGGGCACCACTGAGAAGAGCCTGGCCCCATCCTGTTGCCACCTACCCTTTAGATATTGCTCAGCAAAGATGGGATCCCCTCTCAGTCTTCTCTTCTCCAGGCTGAACAGCCCCAGGTCTCTCAGCCTTTTCCTCATTAGAGAGATGCTCCAGTCCCTTGATCATCCTTGTAGCCTCCACTGGACTCTCTCCAGCAGTTCCCCGCCCTTCTTGAACTGGGGAGCCCAGAACTGGACACTGCCTCCTGCTAGGAGGAGCTTCTTCAGGTACTCGAGGACATGGGGAGCAAGAGGAAAATTCAGCCCTGGGTTCTCTTGTCCTTACCACCCTCACCCCACCAGGAAGGATTTCCCTTCCCAACATTGGGCAGAGGGTCATGAAACACCATCGGTTTGCTCCCAGGAGCAGATGGGAGCCAGCACAGGCACGACTTTGTCCTCTCTACATGTGGGAGACGGAGCAGAAAGCAAGAGTTGGGAGAGGAGGGGAAAGAGCAGGAAACTTAAAATCCACCTGAGATTAATGACTTTAACATGTACAACATGTTTTGTTTTGTTTTGTTTTCCCCTCAGGACCAGTTTCATCAGTCAGACACAGTTTGATTAAATATCTCAGCAGAGCCATGGTTTATTCATCTAGAGTGAAAGTTACCCCCTGTTCAGGGAAGCAGTATTAGCTTTGTTTTCTGATTATAAGAGCAACAATAATAATAAAATGATAACAATGGTATGCATTGTGGATCGTTTTTATTTCCTTTTTGTCAAGAGTAAGTGGACTATTTTGTCTGTATTGTAAAGATGAAATGAGTTGTTTTAAAGATCTTTTTCTGGATTGTGTGGAGGTTTTTTTCTCTTTTAAGTGGAATTTTTCAAGGTACTCACCACAACCACATGGCCTCGAGATTTCTCTTAAGAAAATAGAGAGGCAGAAGAGGATGTGATGCAATTGCACGGCTCAAGGAGCTGGGAGGTGAAGGGAAATGCTGCAAAGGCTGCAGAGCTTATGAGAAAGCCAAGGGACTTGAAATGTTCTGCTGGGGCTCTTGTGCTTGTCCATGCAGGGATGAGCTTCGGACCTAAACCTGGTCGTGGGTTGAGTTACTTTGAGAGTTTCTCCACTCGTACAACACAGCAACATCTCAAATGGAAAGAGCTCACACGCTTCCAGTTAAACATGTGAATAAGTGTTCTTCTGGATCCAAGCCAAAGTGCTGAAAACCTTAGAGAATTGAATCTTATAAATGCCAGTTATCAATACCTCAGATCTCTCTGCGGGGTAACTGCTGACAAACACACTGCTTTTTAAAGTAGAGACCCATGTTCCTTGGAAATTTTTTAACTCTGGGCCCCAAACTCACTCAGTCTGGGATCAGGTCTGTAGCGTTGCTCAGTGGTGATGAATGATGAACCCAGGCTGGAGTCAAGGTGGGAGTATAAAATAAAACCAGGTAAAGTTGGGCGTTCACAAGCCCGTGTTTGTCTGAAGCTCTATTATGTGACAGCTTAATTTCAGCATCCTCGAACATCTCTCAAAATACATACTGACTTTCAGAGGAAAGAGAGGTTTTGAGTCCATCATTCTAAGGGGCTTCCTTCCTTCCCCATTGTTCCTCATCCTAAATTTCAATCCATTTAGGATTATCCCAGATCATCACATCTGATCCTAAGTTTCAAGCTATTTAGGATTATCCTAAATAATGATGGATTTAAAATCTCTCTTTTCTCCAAAATTCAGCATGAATTTTCTGAAAGCAGTCAATCCTTGAGGAGATCGAAGTTGAGCTGTCACACATCCCTGGAGCTTCAGAGAATTAGGATTATCCTAAATAGCTTGAAATTTAGGATGAGATGCTATAATCTGGGTCATTATGAAAAAAAAATCATTGATAGCGCAACTGCATCACCAATGAAAACCAAGTAGTGGGCATATCTCAAATAAAATGTTCCCTCCCCAGGTCCAGGAGGTAGATCATGCAAAGGAGGATCCAGACCTTCCTCTGCTGGGTGCAGACACAGAAAACACGCACCACCTGCAGCTACTTTCCACCCTGCTACCTGCTCAACATGCAATTAATTTTACAAAGTGCTGCACATGTTGGCGGGGGCCAGGCTCAGGCAGGAAAACTGTTTTCTTTTCTAAGCTCCTGCTCCATCCAGGGCTGCTCTCCTCATCTGGCTCCGACAGATTAAAATACCACCTCGGTGCTCACCTCTGCAGGTGCTTCCTTCCCTGCTGCAAGCGGCGAGGGGTGTGAGCTGGAAGTATCTTTGCGTCTGGGGAAAGTGGGAGACGATGGCTAGAAACTCCCTGTATATCCACGCCTGAGGAGCAGCCCTCAGCACCGACATAAAAGCTTCAAACTGTCAGTTGCAAAGACTTGGCTGATTTAAGGCAGTCACAACTCCCCAGCTCGCCCCGACCCCCACACATAACTCTTCCTGCCCTGGATATAGGGCTGCTCTCAGCAGTGAAACATCTGGTGCTGTTCAAGGCTTTGCCTTGACCTTGGCCCTGCAGGAGACCTCTGACCATCAGGGCTTGGAAGAGGAACATCAAGGGCATACCCAAGGGCACTTGGGCCATGAAGATGATCTGAGGGCTGGAGCAGCTTTCCTATGAGGACAGGCTGAGAGAATTGGGGTGGAATTGACCCTGGAGAAGAAAAGGCTCCCAATGAGACCTTACAGCCCCTTCCAGTCCCTAAAGGGGCTCCAGGAGAGATGGGGAGGGACTCTTGATCAGGCAGTGGAGTAATAGGATGAGGGGGAATGGATTTAAATTGAAAGTGCGGAGATTTAGATGAGATATTAGGAAGAAATTCTCTCCTGTGAGGGTGGTGAGACCCTGGCCCAGGTTGCCCAGAGAAGCTGTGGCTGCCCCATTCCTGGAGGGGTTCAAGGCCGGATTGGATGGGGCTTTCAGCAACTTGGTGTAGTGGGAGGTGTCCCTGCCCAGGGCAGGGGGTTGGAACTTGAGAATCTTTAAGGTCTTTTCCAACTTGAACCATTCTATGATTTCAAATAGTCTCAACATTTAAGCAATTCAACTGCACCCCTGGTGATGCAAGTACTCAAGGACATTTCTTCCCTCCGTAACACTGGTCCCAAGAGCTCTTCCAGGACTGCCATGGACCATCAAACTGGGTGACACTCAAAAATGTGCTCTGCAAAGCCTTGGGGCTGATCCAGCTTCATAATTGTCACCGACACACATAGGTCAAGTAAGACCTCCAGATCTGGTCCTTACATCCCCAAATCACCAAGAGGGGCTTCTGAGTTAAAAAAGACCTTAGCAAACAGTCCCAAGTTGTTGAATCAATTCCTCAAGGAGGAATTCACCTCCTCTGACATTGCACAGGTCGTGGAGCAAGCTGTCCTCAGCTCCCTGTGTTGTCAATAAAGATATTTCTAGCGTGCTAGAAACTTGGCGTGCCTCCAGAGAGGGGATGGAGATGAGGATAAGATGAATTGTGTCCATTGGGAGTCAGCATGACCCTTTTCATGTAGACATCCGTAGAGCAGATGTCAGTGGTCGGATGAGATTATCCTTAGCCTGATGCTTGTCATAGAGGTCCTTCTGTTTTGATGTTTGGTCTTGTTATAAACCAAGCTAATTAGTTGTTAAGCATAGCTGGACTATTAGCATCAGAGCATGGTCATATATAACTCCCATGCCCAAAACAATTACAGCTGGCATCTATTATTTTATATAAATTACTTAAAGACACTTCCAAATAAAACAATGAGACTCAATGGGTAAAATCAAGCATTGTAAACATGTACATGTAGCTGGTTAGATTTACTTTTTCCTCTTCTCTCCATTAGAGGGAATATTTTCATCTTGGGATTTGCACACAATTCCAAGGAAACTAAAAAACTTACCTTTTGTGGAGTTTATAAAGAAAATCAAACCATTCAAGCAACTGTCCACTTTGCGGTTGCAGTTGAATGTCAGGCTCAAGGCCCCTGAACTTGACTCTTACTGTTAATTGCTTTGGTACAAAGTAACTCCCCCCCACCCACCCACCCATTAAAGAGGCTATTCCAGATAATAAAATATAAACAAAGAAACTTCAAAGAACAAAATGAATTCCATGCAGTAACTGTGTTTTACATGAATACTGAATGGCTGGTAGAGGATTTCTCCTTGCAAAATATTTTCCATTACTCTCTGTAGCCTGGTTAATAGCATAAGTGCCCTGGCTTACCTTTAGGAGACTTAGATTAGCTGAGAGATCTTGCTGCGTAGAAACACACTGATCATCCTTTCAACGTCGTCCTCTTTCTCCTAAAAATGATCTGGGCTAGCCTAACGAGGTTGACCTTCTTTCTTGTGGCTGGTATCCTGCTGGTGCTTTTGAAAGTTATATCACTTATATCAGGATATCACTTCTTTCAATGGCGTGTGTACTGGATGAAATGTATGAGAATAAAGGAATCATGGAGAATGAGAAGAAATACTCCAAAAAATCAGCACGCAAGGGGAAGATGCTTCAAAATGCCTTTTGGGCACCTAAACTCAATAGTGAGACTTGAGTGCCTCAGTGATATTGCATATTTTGTCCTTTTTTTCAGTCCAGACCCATTGCTCCTTCCCAGCTTTACAACTAATGTGGGAATATAAATAGAATAGATATAAAGGAATTGAGTCCAGGAATTCAACAAAAATTTTATTAATTTAATTAAATTTTACCCCCACCCTCTTCAAGCACAACCAAATGCAATTCCACAGATCTTGAATCCCATCCAACTTTTCCTTCTGCACCAGATCCCCTGGTTTTTCAGGTGCTTTCATGCAGAGGAGCACCTGGGGTGAGAATCATTTCATGCAGCTCCAGGTGACAGCGGTGGAGACACCTCCACGAGAGCTAATCCAGCACAGCCTTCATGATGGTTGGGTAAGAAGAAGGTATGAAATGGCTACTTCCTTTCTGTTATTCTGTCTTTTAGCCTGATCTGGGGTAGAAACATCTGATTTGTATTTTACCTGGTTTGTCTCTGAGATCCGGCCAGCCTCACCTAATTCTGGATTATAATTAAATCCAGGACTGGTTCTGCTGGGTTGATGCTAAGGGACTTTTCACCGCTCTAGCTGGGGCTAGGTAACCAAGTTATGTTAGAAGAAATCCAACGGAGGTGGGTTTATATTTATCATCACCCTGTAACTAGGACTGACACAAAAAAGATTAAAGCAATAAAACCCAAAATAGAACATCTTCTTGCAGGGTTGGGTTTTGTTTTTTTTTTTTTTTGAAAGGCCCAAAGTTTTCAACTAGGATTTGCCTTGACAGGATAAAGTACATTTTCAGACTCGGCCTCTTAATGGGCTACATCTGCTTAATGTAATTTTGCATCTGAACTGTGTGTCTTGTCAGACACAAGCACAGTCAGAGCTGCACTCAGCGGTACTCACTTTCCCTGGAATCAGATAAACTCAGCCCAATAAATTAGTTTTACTGCTCTCGGTATCACCCTGTTATCATTGTGAGTGATTTAGTCTGGGCTTCCCAAACTGCCCCATTCTTTCCCAGTGAAAGAAATGGAGCTCCCAAAATAAATATAAACAAATCATTCCTTCTTCCGCTCTCTTTTTCTTTCTCTTCCCCTTTCCTTCTTTCTTTTTCTCTTCTTTCTTTTTCTTTCTTCTGCTTACTCTTGCTCTTTCTCTCTTTTTGTTTTGCCTTTTTTCTCACTCTCTTTCTTGCATTCTCTCTTTTTTCAGCGATGGGTTATATAAAACAATTCACAGTTACAGTTTTTAAAAGTATAGCTTTTTGCTCAAAGAGAAGCTATTTAATTAGGCAATTGTGACCTGGTTCTCAGCTGGTGTAAATCAGCAGCGATGATTTACACCAGCTGAACATATGAATTCTGGTGTTTGGTAGCGGGTTTTAGAGGGTCTGCCTTGTAAAGTGCATTGGGCTGTGTATTATATTAGCCACAAGAACATTTTGTAAAAATACAGTTGTATTTTATGCCATATTTTTTTTCATATCCTTTATATTCCCACGTTGTTTGCATGATTAAACAAGAGGAAAGATGGACTTGTCGGTGCAGAACAGACCGGGAGCTGGGTGATAATGGTCTAAGCTCCCTCTTACATCATGGGGAAGTCACTTGAAGCTGAGGTGCTGAGTATCCTGTACGAGGTATTGACAGCTCGCAAGCCCCGCTGGAGCCCACTATGCTTTACGGGGATCTAAAGGGCCTCCAGAGGCATCTGGAGCTGTGATGGATGCAGCCCACAGGTTGGAAACTCAGGAGGGAAGGAGGTGGGAATAGGTGTCAACCCACCACGGCGAAGGAAGGACAATGCAGTGTGAGGGCAAATAGGAAGCAGCATTTGTGCTTTTTTGGAAAGAAATTTTGTTTTCTCAGAACGACTGACAGATCTGTTCCTGGGGTAAATGAATTTTGAGTGACAATTGATGTATGGACTTCTGATTAGGGATATCTGAGAACCTGGTGAACATCTTCTGTTCCTCTCACAGAGTTAGCTACGCCTGGCAGAGGGTTAGGAAAGGAATGAACACTTGGAAGTGGCAGTGTCTGGCCAAAACTTGGCCAAAAGTTTGTCAGAGGTGATAGGAACGTGAGGGGGGATCTGACTAATGCCCATAAATACTTAAAGGGTGAGTGTCAAGAGGATGGGGCCGGTCTTTTCTCAGTGGTGCCCAGGGACAGGACAAGAGGAAATGGGCACAAACTTGAACACAAGAAGTTCTGCCTGAACATGAGGAGGAACTTTTTTACTTTGAGGGTGGCAGAGCCCTGGCAGAGGCTGCCCAGAGAGGTGGTGGAGTCTCCTTCTCTGAAGACATTCAAACCCCGCCTGGACACATTCCTGTGCAACCTGCTCTGAGTGACCCAGCTCTGACAGGGGGGTTGGACTAGATGATCTCCAGAGGTCCCTTCCAACCCCTATCATTTTGTGATTCTCTGATTCTGTGACTGCATTTTGGGCCCTGATTTGTTCAGGATATTAGTCTCTTGGGAGATTCTTCTTACGCCTTCAGAAATGTCTGTATGTTCATCCTCTGTCCTTTCAGATGTCTTCTGCTCTCAGTGGCCAGTTCCAGCAAACTTTGGCAGGGAATTGAGGTTTTAAGAGCACCAAAAGCAGATGATATCCCATCTGGCTAGAAATGCCAACTCTGTTGCTAAGCTGGACTCCCTCTATCAGCAATTAGAAATTGGCATTAAGGACCAGTTTCATACTTGTATAAAGTAGCCCAGAACTTCTCTGATAAAGGTAGCACACTGATAAAGGTAGTTCAGCATTATTCTCCTGAATGATCAATTATACTTGGCATAGTTAAGAGAACAAACGAAGTAACTGTACTTCTTGTAGAGCTAGGTAAATTAATTTAGTGATAATAGTCCCAAACTCTTGGAGCTGAGTTCCTGTCTCTATTCTGGCTAAATTGCCTTTGAAACATGTTAAGTCTATGGGCATAATAAGTCAAAGAAAGGCATTTCTCTATGAAACACCAATTCATTTTCCTCCTCTCCTTTGTGCTCGGTTATAACTGGGATTTCATAAGAGTGTGCTTGAGAGTGGAAAACCATATTATCCTTTAAATATGGTGTCCCAGCTACAGCTGAACTTTTTGTTTGGACTGTGACCAAGCTGCTGGGCTTAAATCCCAACTTTGGAGCTACCAGATGGACCACATTATTCTCACTTGCAGAAACCCTATCAGACAAACTGTTTCGACCAGAACAGGTCTGCTACTCATGGAAGGCGCGAGGTGCTAATGGGACATTGTGTTCTTGCCATGGCTGCCATGTTCCTTCTGGTACCCATCCCAGCTTGCATCCTACTTGTTTTTTAAAATTCCCTGGATCAGAGGAGTGGGGAAGGGTCTAGTGGTGACACAGCCCTGCTAGCAGATGGGGCATGGCCAAATGGACGTGCCTAAATGAGGACCACCGGCATCTCAGCATCCCAGCAGCCTGAAGTGCTTCACGGGGGAATGTCTCAGCCCAGCCAACAGGCACTGCCAAAGGGAGAGACGTGTTGGAAATCACACTTCTTTCTTGGACTCAAGCGCCTGCGTACTGCCCCGAGATACCTGCATCTTTGGCTGTGTTTGACTAGTAAATAAACCAGGCTGGAGCCTGCTCGCTGGCTGCCCAGGGCAAGTGGCACAGCAGAACTTGCAACCAGATGGTTTTTATCGCCCAAACAGATGACTTCACCCCTGCTGAGTTTTGTCAATGATCCTTGCCCTTTGCGAGGATGACCATGCCTGGATGTTGTCTAGACTCACTAGCTGGTGTGGGCCTGAGACACAGTGGGGAGTAAGCTGAGATTTAAGCAGTCTGGATGATCATGGAAAAGAGTCGGTGCCATTGCTGTGGCTCTAGCTGGCTCTTTAACGCAGACATAACCTTGGAGGCTTAAAGCATTGTGTAACCCTTTGGTTTTCCTTTCCTGAAATTGTGCATTCTCCCCTTGAGCTCCTGTCACCTTCTTGTATCCCAGAAGAGAGTCTTGCAGTTGACTTCTCTGTTGGATGAAGAGCAAACTCCCTTGTTTTTTGTGAACCTGGTTCCTAACAGCTTCATTTGGTGTCCTTTAGTTCTCCTTCTACAAGAGAAACTTCTTGTACTGAAAGATGTCCCTCTTCATCCCTCCTGGATGTCCTTCCAGAACATCTTCTCATTTTTATGTTGCTATCACCCTCCTGGGCCTCAAGAATGCATAACAGAGGCATAAGAGAGAGAGCTTGCTATAGGTGGTAGTCAAGCAACACACAGGTTGTAGATGTCTCTTTTTATCCTTCATCAGAAATGGGACCTTGCAGCTTTTTGACTGTAAGAAGGAGGAGTCACAGTGATGTCCATCCAGGATTCCTTCACTTTGGACAGTCAAGATAGGGCTGGGTCACGTTTGCTTAGTTTTCTTTGTCCCAGTGCCTCCCGGGAGATTTCATACCCAAAGGAAAGAAATCAGTGCTCCTGGGCCACAACATGGAGAAGGTCCAGGAGACAGAGAAATACCCTTTTTCATGTAAAAACCACCAAGCTCTCAAACACAAGGAACAAACCACATTTTCTTCACCAGTGATACCAGATCAAGTTTAGATTTGCTTATTTATCTCTTACTTAATAAATTGGAGGCTGAGAGAGGAGACTGTGAAAGAAGCGGTGGGTCCCTTACTGCCTTCTGGTTCTCCCAAGCTACTGCTTCTTCTCCATAGTGCTTTGCAGATAGGCAGAGAGGATGGAGGTGCTGGCAAGTTCTGACCTCACCGGGCAGGCTGGGAACAACGATTTGAGCTCAGCCTGCATGTAGGTGAGATGTATCTGGAAAGGCTGCCCAGCCAAATGCTCTTGTGGCATAAAACAAACATGTATCACCCTGGAGGGTACTAAGAAAAGTCACAAAAAACCCTTCCTTCTGTATCACCCTATGGGAGAGAAGAATAGGACACCTAACTTGGAAGGATTAGCAGCAAACTGTTCTTTTGCCCATGTCTCAGGTGTGGCAGGAAATGTCTGTACCTCTATCAAATTTGTTATCCTTTTATGAGATCACTTCATACGCTGCTCAGTGAGAGGAGCACACAATGAGGACCAGAGACTGATCTCAAAATGCTTCAGGAGTGGGTAGCTTCGCTGTTTTCCCAGCTTTAGGCACCAAGGGTTCAAGAACAAACTCCTGAGAGTTTCACTGCATGGGGTTCACCTGGGTCACAGAGGTCTGTGCCTCAGCTGGAGGCCTTAGCATCATCCCTGACACTGTGGAGATGTGTTCAACTCATCATAAGATGAGGTCTGCAGGGGAAGCAGAGGCCTCCCTGTCTCAAGAAACTAGGCAGGGGGCTGGTAAACCAGTCCACAAGATTTTCATGGCACCACCAAACCTCACCAGTATCCAGCCCCTTCCATTCCTAGTGCATGGATAAGAGGTGAGGAGCTGAGCTCCACAAGCATCTGGGGAAATCAAAAAACAACTGGCTTTTCTGGCTTCATGTCAAGATGAAAAACAGATGGGATCCTTGTACTGCGCCTTTCTTCCTCCCTGTCAAGCAGATGTTGTAACCTTTTCTAGAGTGGCTTGGAGAAACATGCCCTCTTCTCCAAGACCCAGCCAAGCTCCCCACCAGGAGAAGGGAGATGAAGAGATACAGACCTTTTCTTGGCCTAGATCACAGCCTGCAGCCTGACCAGCCTGCAAAGAGGATGTAAAAGAGAGTGTGTACAGGGGCACTGACACCCACTTCATCATGGCTTTGCATCCCTGGGAAAGGATCTGCAAAGAGACTCAGGAGTGTTGATTGGCTCAAGGTGGAGCTCCTTGCACAGCCTGTGTGGGTATTTTTTAAGCATATGTAGTCAATCGTGACCTGGTTGTAGAAACCAGTGGGAAGTCTGGGTCCTTTGTGTGCAGGAAAAGGCAGGTAAGTAGGCTTAAGGGTGGGCTGAAAGGCAGAGGGCTGGGAGAAAAGAAAGTGTAACAATCAAGGAAAAGAAGGGAATGAAGTCACTGATTGCTTCTCAAGGCTGTATTTTAAAATGTCACCTGATTGGTTTTCAAGCCAGAAAGGTTTCAGGTCCAGTGGGTTTCCAGTAATGATGGTAAAATAAGGAGGAGCATTGAAAGGAATTTGTAAACTTTGTATTTCTTTCCCAGTTTTTTAAAGTTTCATGAAAAGGACTTTTGTCCTTCCTGGCTGGAAATCAAACTTGGGAGTAAAAACCTGTCTATGTTCACCAAGAGAAAAGACTTTTTCTCAGCAAGGTTTCCAATACTTGGATTTGTGACATTGGAGGCTTTTTTTTTTCCTTTTTTTAGGAAGAAATGTTTCTCTGTGTCTATGCTTCGCAAAATTTCATGTTGTGCTCACTTATCTGTGGAGAAGCAGCCTTTTTTGTAGGCAAAGTCCCCAAAGCTGCAGGTTTTCAGCCCCAGGAGGGGACTGACATGTTTACAAAGAAAATATCATGCTGCCACCTCCATCATTTGATCATAACATTGCAAGGTGGATGACCATCTTCCAGGTGATCTGTGCTCCATCAGCTGGAGCAGGGCAACCACAGACCAAGGGCTCTTCTGGGTCTGCTCCTCTCCAGCCACAGGTGGAGAAAAGGCAGAGCACCCTGTAAGATGTGCAGCAGTGAGTTTCTGGAGCCCTTATTAAACCATATCGTTACATCAGGCAGTGGGCAACTCATTGCAGCCTTTACAACACACCACAGAGTGGAGATGACAAGAAAATGAGGATGAGTTAGTGGGCATCTCAGCTCATGGATAAGTAGGGAGCAGCCAGTCCCTACAAGCACCACAACAAACACTGGGACTGTGTCCTGGACTAAAACACTTCTTAAATAAATCATAGTCGAGCCTGGAGTTTCTACAAAGATTTCCTTTAAGAGGAGATACAACTTCCTCATGTTAGCAAGTATCAAAGAACGAATCATGCACCAGCACCCCAGGGGCATTCGGGAATCAAAAATGCACAAAGTTGGGGACAGGATCACTAGAACAGGGAAAGTTGCCTAACTTTAGCCCAGAAGCTTGATCCAACACTAGTCCTGGAGACCCACCTGCAAACCACGCTGAGCACCACCAGCTTGTGCAGACCCCCAGAACAGAGGGAGTCAGCTCTTAGGTGCTTAGCATGGAACGGCCTGCCAGGGATTTGGTGAATCCAGCTTAATTTCCACGTGTCTTCTGGTGAAATCTGTATTGAAGTCATTATGATAGCGCAGGCTTTTCCAGATGCGACAGTAAATGTCTGCAGGCACGCTTTTTAACAGTCTGCAGGGTTAGGAAGACATTTTATGATCTAGGTGGACGAGGCTGTTTAATGTCTGAGCAAAAAAAAAAAAAAAAATTAATGGCAAAGAGCTGCCTAACAAGCCTTTTTTCTGAGTGATTGCTAGCCAGGCTAATGTGTATTTGGTCATAAACCAGCTGGGACATTTGGGATGTATTAGCCAACTTTTGCATAACATATGCAGGAAGATGCTGAGAAGATACAACCGGAATGTTATGATGTTGTACAAAACTATTGAGTTACATGGTACAAAATTTGACTTTCTTTAACAAGGTGACCCTTGTTGCTGGTGTGGACATGGTTCATGTGAAAGGCGTAGGTTTTTTGGTGTGACATTTCCTTATGATATTTCATCTGTGTTTCCCTTTTTTGCCCCTATCTGCAAGATAAGGTTTTTTTTTTTTCTTTCCTATCAGCCTGAGGATCATTCAGATATGACAGTAATGAGAGACAGACACGTACCTCCAAGAAAGAGGGCCCCCTTCATTTTAGTGGCAGGAAACCAGTGACCATTTTGTCATCGTCTGGGAGGTGCTAAGTCTGCCACTCCTGTGGGAAATTACACTTATTAATAACAGCCTTGTTTAGTAGTGGTGTGACCTGTGTGAATGGCCTATGGAAAGGGTGGCTGGAAGATGAGGCGGTCTTAGCTTCTGGAGTGTCCTTGTACTTGAAGGTGGACAGTGCTGCTCCTGTTGTGTTTGATGAAGGAGAGCTGGACAACCATCTGATTTCAGACTGTGTTATAAAATACAACCTGAAGTCCTTGGCAGTCCCCATAAGTAGGTTCTCGTTGCTTGTAAGCCATAGAGGAGCTGGTTTAAAGATCCCTGAAACAATTCCTGGCATCCCAGAGAACATCTTCACTGCTAAGTACGGGAGGTCCTGGGTGCAAGCTCAGGTCTTGGAGCACCAGTTGTCCACGCTGCTTCGCTGTTAGCTCTCTCTCAAACACTGCTCTCAGGCAGAGGAGAGCCGAGGTGTTTGGACACAAGCCATGCTGTGACACTTGGCCTCGGGGCCAGCGAACCAGCTCCGCTCGGCTTTATTTAGTAGAGTAGGTGTTGCTGATGAGACTACACCGCTTTTGGCTCCCTCTGCCCCGCGCAGTCCTTCCATACTGTCCCAGCAGGCTTTGCACCTTCGAACACCCCCACAAGTCTTTATGCCACATCTCAGAGCTCCTAACACCTACCCTCGGTTTCTTACTAGAAAAACATTATTCTGGCAGGCTGCAGGGCAGCCCACTTAATATTTCAGACACTTTGAACTGACCCCCCTCCATCCCTCCTCCAATAATTACTATGAACTAGGGCCATGGGGCATCACACAGGACCCAGAGGAGGCTGAAGGCCAAATGCCACGTGCTGTGGACCAGGCAGTCTGCTGGCAACCCCAGGCTGTGTGCGGCGGTACAAACCAGGCTGCTTGACTGGACTTCAGGGCTAGAGGGGCTTGAGGGCTTTTTATCACTACAAGGGAAATCATTGTGGACCATACCCTTAGAAAGCAAGAAAGACTTTTGCCAGTGCAGACATTGGAAATAGTCTGTGAGATATATGTACACAGAATCACAGAATGGTTTGGGTTGGAATGGACCTTAAAGATCGTCGAGTTCCACCCTCCTGCCCTGGGCACGGACACCTCCCACCAGACCAGGTTGCTCAAAGCCCCATCTAACCTGGCCTTGAACACCTCCAGGGATGAGGCAGCCACAGCTTCTCTGGGCAACCTGGGCCAGGGTCTCACCATTCTCACAGGAAAGAATTTCTTCCTAATATCTAATCTAAATCTCCCCTCTTTCATCTTAAAACCATTACCCCTTGTCCTATCACTACATTCCCTGATCAAGAGTCCCTCCCCATATCTCCTGTAGGCACCCTTTAGGGACTGGAAGACCACTACAAGGTCTCCCCAAGCCTTCTCTTCTCCAAGCTGAACACCCCAACCCCCTCCACCTGTCCTCACAGCAGAGGCCTTGGAGCATCTTCTGATTTACCAGCTCACCTTTGTGTGATGAAAGTCATGGGTTTAGATAAATCTTCCTTTGGTAAGACACATGGCAACACTCAAAACCCAGTAAGTTTCCATTAATACCCTTGGTGCAGTCCACAGCACAACAGAGCACTTTAGTAGGGTTATCAAACGCAGGGTAATCCATGGCAGCCAAATGTGAGGTCATTCACATCAACTCAATTTACCACGAGAAAGTGTCCAACTCCTGCCTGCCTTGCATGGAGAATGTGCTCTGGGACAGTTACTACATCTCAACCAACATGTGACAATGCCATGTGGGCTGCTGTAACTAGGTTGTGTGTTTGAGTCCCGGCATCCAGCTGCTCACAGAAGATGGGTTGCATCTCCCCAAAGGGGTGGCAGATGTGGACTGCTCTGTGAGAAAGAAAACCCAGCTTGTCTCTCATCCAGAATGCATGGGTTTGACATTCCAGGCATATCTTGACATTGCAGCAGATGGTAGTACAACCAGCCTCTAGGTCCTCACGCAGTGTGAGCAGGATATGTTCTTATATATACAAAAGGATCTCATGCCAAAATGCTTGTGGTCTAAATCTGTTCAATAGCCTGGATGTGGTCTACAGGAGTGACTTGACTGTGTAGGAAGAGGTAGGTAGGTGCTCAGGCGAAGACTTTGCATAAAATCATGGACATACCTTGGACTCTGGTTGTTCAACGAGAAAATCACTGAAAGGTCACTACTGAAAAAGTTTTCCTGGCTTTGGCTTGAGGAATTCACATCTCTTGACTCAATGACCTTGTTGTTAGTCTGGAAGAGGCAGCCTGTGGAGGTGTGAAAGCCATCAGCTCATCTCTTAACCAGTCAACCTCATGAGACTTTTCCTTCACCCATGACTTCACATGGACACTGCCGTCCCATTTCTGTAAGTGTTGGAGGAAGATTCCTTAAATCTTGCATCTGGCTCACCTCAAAGGAGACAGTTGTCTCTGTGTTTTGTCTTCAGGCATCACTGCGTGAAGTTGCTCTGGAGAACCCAGGTCAGGCAGGGCAGCTGAGATACCAGTTCATCTGCAAGGGTGGAAGTGGTGTGCCTCGGTCAAACAATATGAGAGGCTCAACAGGTCTTCAGAGATAACACAGAAGAGGAAATATCTCTCTTTCAGTGAGCCTAAAAAGAGAGGCAGCTCCTTCAGCACCCACCTCTCTGCTAAAAACGAGATCACAGGGAGCAACTGTGGTTTTTATAAGGTGGCAATATGTCTACTTACTGACTTCAGGCAGTGAGGAGATGGCAGTTTTTCACCACTATCAAACCAGGCTGGATTTGAACTGGCATCCAAACATACCCCAGCAGGTTTGTAAGCCCCTGGATGTCTCTCCCTTCTGTACAGCACTCTGCTCTCAGAGGCCATGGGTGTTATTGCTACAATAAACATTCATGTTAGCTCTCTGTCTGCCAGGTATGCTGCACTTCAGAAATGCCACACGTATTCCCAGCCTTTAGGAATTCCCACAATTCCTACCCGTTCAAAGCAGATCCCACAGCTGTTTCCCCTGCAGAAATCCAGCTGCATCTTCTATTGTGCCTTTACAGTGATTATCTGAAGATTTTCCTCCAGTTTAGCAAAGCTGCAGCTCATACAATCTTCACCTCTAAAGCACAAAGGGAAAGAAGAAAATAACAGGGCACAATGTCTCCTTTAGCTATAATTCCACCAGGGCCAGCCATGCTACCGAAAGGGAAATCCCTGCACAAATTAAGGAAATTCAGATATTTCTTTCATTCTAAGAGGCATTCCCGACAGAGCCAGGGCTTGTTTCCAAAGACATGGCTGCATTCCAGCATCAGAGAAACTTTATTATGCAAATATTGACCAGCGTTGAAGGAAACAGCAATAAAAAACTGTCAAAGGTGACAAAAGCTATTGCGCTTGGGCTGTAACATCTGAAGCCAAATTTTGGGAGCATTGTTTCACTGGTGAGACGTCTTTTGGAAGTAGAGGGTAGCAGTGAATGGTCTGCGTTTCTGCTTTTTTTTTTCTCCTTATTTTTTTGTTTTAATTGGGGAAATTTTAGTCCTGGAAATGGCGACGGAAACACTAACGAATGCACAGAATCCTGTTATTGTCCAGGACTTAGTCGTGCAACGATCCAAACAATGATCCAACGCGTAGACCAAAACTAATAAAGACCTGCCTGGCAGCAACATGAAGAGGAACATTATGTGTTATGGACTGGCCCCAGGAATGAGAACGCTGGGTGGAAGAATATTGGAAAAAGATGGGAACTCCACCTCCAGTGAAGCTGATGGAAAAGTCCAAAGGAGGCCCAGGAATGATGGGGCAGGAACTCAGTAATGATATACAAGTTGTAAGGTTTGAGGCAAAAGTCAGGGGTCACACAGATGAGGGTTTAAGTTACACATTGGCAAGGGAGAGCCGAGAAGTCTAAGTATTTGCAGCTTATGTGCAGAGGGGCTGGAGAAGACATGAGGATACAGCGCAACCCCACAGGCTATGTAGGTGCAAGTCGGGGCAGCGTCTTGCCCTTAAAATGACTTCATCTGCCTCCACAGCAGAACTGAGTTAAATCTTCACAAGCTGGGGAGAGACACTTTCAAAAGCCATCTCTACCCCTTTCTTGTCCTTACAAAAGTGACGACAAAAGAATGACTACATTAGCCCAGGTCACAGGTGGTGTCACCTACCCAGAAGGAGCCAGGAACAAATGTCTGAAAAAGTATTTTAAAAAGCAAGTAATGATTCCTCCTTCCTTTGCAACACCCTCCTGGCTTCTGACACGGGTACAGTTTTATCATAATCAAATGCAAATACACCAGACCCACATGTCACCCTCAGGAACTCCCACTGAAGCTGAAGGACAATTTGGCCCTGAGATAAGGGCTACTTTAACTAATATTCTGTTTTCTGCTGCTTCTCCCCTTCTGTTAGACAGGCCAGCTCTAAACTATGTTTACCTCATCAGTATATAAGTGCATCCCAACGGCTCTGTAGGATATGTTCCTTTATTCAAAAATGATCTCTTCCTTTTCCCTTCAGGCTCCCCTTATAATATATATTATCAGCAGCATGGACAGTGTGAAAAATAGAGTTTATACCCCACCCCTGAGCTGGTATATGAATCAGAATCCAAGGATGAGTGTTGCTTCTCAATGCTGGCATCTAGACAAAGATCGTTGTCAACAAACTGTTAATACATCATCTTCCCAAATAACAGGTAATAGGACAAGAGGATATGGTCTCAGGTTGCACCAGGGGAGGTTTAGGATGGATATTAGGAAAAATTTCTTCACTGAAAGGGTTGTGAAGTATTGCAATAGGCTGCCCATGGAAGTGGTGGGGTCACCACTCCTGGAGGTATTTAAAATATGGGTAGAACATGGTGCTGAGAGACATGGTTTAGAGGTGGTTTTTTCAGTGTTAGATTGATGGTTGGACTCAATGATCTTAAAAGTCCCTTCCAACCTCCACGATTCTTTGATTCTATGATTCAGTATCTGACTATGGTGAATAAACTGTACTTATGCATTGCCCGTCTCCTTCCATTGACTATAGAGACAATGTAGTTGGCAGCACACCAAATGTTAATTTGTCATGTCAATTAGCAAAGTGACCCAAAAGCTCACAGAAGGTATGAGCTTTCCATGACCCCCCCCCTACTCCCTGTGTGTGCATGGGATCAAGCGCTTGTTCGACCACGTGATGCCACCTTGATCTACATACAACATTGCTCTTCAGGTTTGACATCTGGGTATGGTTTAAGTGAAAAAATGTTAATTGGGACCTTTGGAAATGTCACAGGCCCTGCAAAAGCAACCTGGAGTTCATGGGCTGCACGGCTGAGACTCACAAAAAGGGGCACCATGTTTTCTGTCCCTGCCCAAAAGCTCTGTTAAGGTGCAAACCAGGAGTTCTCCCCTGGAAAATCTTGGTCTCGGGCCATGCTGCTGCTGCACGTTCAAGTTTCTTACTAGAGAAAATGTTGCTCTGTCTGAGGTGGAACTGGTCTCTGTGTCTCTGCACAGGGGAGATCTGCTGCTTGCAGAGCGGGTTACCTCATGGTTCAGGAAAATGGGGTGAGAAGCTCTAACATTGAGTCTCTGAAAGTGCAGTCAAAAAAAATAGATGCTGGTGCTTCTTTTACAACTTTCCATGTTTCTCAGAGCTGGTGAGGGGAGACAGCATCCCAGCCCATCTCCCCATGGCTCCCTCTCCCCTTCCCCACCTTGTTTATTTAGATGTAGGGGGCTGACCTGGCTCTGAGGAGGACTCTCTCCAGCCTGACATGGTCTCAGCAGAAACAGAGACGGGCAAGATATTTTACCTTACATTTAAGGAGAGGTAGGCAATAAAAAAAAAAACCCAGCAGATGACACCTTCTCCAAATGGTTTGCAATGAAAATCCCCCTCCAAATCTGCAAGAATGCCCCCAGGAAAATGGGATTTAGAGGGGAAAGGTAGTGGTATGGGGATTGCTTCTTCCAATATACCAGGCACAAAGTGGTCCAGGGAGCCTTTACAGTAAGAATAACACATATATGCATACACATACACACACACACAAAAAAAGATGTAGAGGAATCTAGACTTGTTAAAACCTTTTCCTTGCTGGCCCTGTCTGGCAGAGTTTGAGTTTTAAAATACCAATGCCTTTTCTTGTCACTCTCAGCTTTAATTTATTATTTTTTTAAATCAATAAATATCCCTCCACTCCTCCATCTGGAGGATTCCTCCTTCATCCCACCACTGCCAAGCTGATCAGAGCCACCTATGCAATGCCATTTGATCCAGAACATATTTCAATCTTGGCCCGTTCTCAGCCTCATAAATTCCTGACATGATTCGGGAGGCGTTTCTGTTGGAAATAGCTCTCTGCTCCGCTGTCGTATTTATAGAGATTGCTGCTGCCTCTGATCTGAGGCCAAACATTAGGAATAATTGCAGCAGGAAGCAGGACAGAGCTCAGCATATTGTTTGTCTGGATTGTTTTAATTTCAAGATCGTGGAAGTACCCCCACTTACTGATGTTAGGAGAAAAAAAAAAAAAAAAAGAAAAGCATTGTTCGGGAATTTTCTATTTTAATTTTTTTCTTTTTATTGCTTTTGTTAGAAGCAAAGAGGGAATCATTGTGCTTGCTGCTGAGGACAGGGAGGTGTATTAGATGTTGGTGACTTATTAATTCAGGAATCCTGTCCCTGCAGATTAGGCCAGAGTTTCCCATTTTTTTTTATTTTCTGCTTGTTGAAACAAAGCCAGGGAATGCACATGGCTGTGCGTACACACGTGTGTGTGTGTGTGTGTGTCTATGTGTGCATGACGGGAGGGAGGGGGGTGCAGAGCTGTAGGTGGGCCCCCAGAAACATCAGCCACACCACCGCGCCGGTCAGGGCTGAAGCTGCACATGGACAAGGTGCTAAGGCTGGCAATTGGGAAGGAGCCACACATCCAGCCAAGGCGATGGCCCCCACTCAAGGCGTGAAGTCCTTGGCCACGCGGCTCAGAGCTGAGAAGGGAAAGCTGCAGGACCTGGATGCCAGGAGCCTTCAGACACGCCGTGTCTGAGCTGGAGTAGCCGTGTTTGGAAGTGAGAGACACATGCACACGCTGGGAGTCTGAGCTGAAACCCGTTGGACTCGACAGAAAAACATTTTTCACTTCGGTAGGCTTTGGGCGACACTGGAGGTGACGTTAAGAAGGAGGATGGGGAAAAGGGCAGAGCAAAGTTTCCCCAGTACGGGGATGCCAGGCAGTCTATGAGGTGGAACCGTGGGGCTCCTGATGCTCAGAAACCCCATTGCAAACATCTCCCACCCCTGTCTGATCATTGACAAAATCACAAGGTTGTCTGGGACATCAGTGAAGCGCAGAGTGAGCTGATGAAGTGGGACCTCAGTGCAGAGAGGCAGAGGGTTGTCTTCTTCTCCCACTGCCGTGATTTCTGGGTGGTGTTGCTCTGATACAACAGGGATTTAGCCTTGCCCCAATCTTACTGCCTTCAGAAGACAGTACTTAAAAACTTGCTTAAGTACCCATTGTTTTGGTAAAACCCTTAGAGTCATTCTTAGGTACCTGTTGAGCAACCTGGTCTAGTGGGAGGTGTCCCTGCCCATGGCAGGGGGGTTGGAACTCAATGACCTTTAAGGTCCCTTCCAACTCTAACCATTCTATGATTCTGTGTTGAAATGTGTTCCTGAGTGGGGGTCCTGAATTTGAGCTATTGCCTCTCGAGAAAGAAACCTGGCTGTGATTTAGTTGCTGGGTAATAGTTTTGGGAAAAGAGGAGATCTCTTCTGCCAAAACCTGGGCTGTGTTGGTTCAAGCCTACCCCTGTCGCTGGTTACCAAGAGCTCTCTTAATTGAGCATAGGTACAGGGTAAGAGCTGTTGTAAGTTCAGAGGAGAAAACCGTCCACGCTTCCACAAAGAGCTACAATCATATTAGCTTAACACAAGGGAATAATAAAGGGCTCTACTCACAGAAAAAAAACTAGTAAGAGCCAACATCTGGGAGCCGAAGCCAAAAAAACGTTGGTTACGAGCAAGTGAGCCTTGTAAATTGAAGGGGGAGGTTGACAGCCTGGGGCGATCTGTCAAGGAATGGTTAAAGGCTTGGCCAGTCTTCAGGGTGCCTTCAGGAAAAGATGCCTTAAACAAATCCAGGTCGCTGGGCTCACTCGGCCCAGTTTCGAGGAGAAAATGTCTGTTCTGTGCTGTGCAGGAGACCAAATTGGGGCTTCGATGGTTTCTGCCACCCTTAACATCTCCGAATAGAGAAACGTCAGGAAAACTCGAACTGCTCTCAAACTGCTTCTTGGGTTGTCAGTGACATTGTGCATTTGCGTTTTTCCCCCAGCAACCTGTGAAATTTGTTCATACACGGTTTTGAAAAATATTGCAGTGGTGGGAAAAGGCATAAGGAAGAAAAACACGTTGTGTGTCTGGCGTGATGGGGGCAGAAAGCAACTGCCCCGTCTGGCTGCTGGCGTGAAGGTATCTTTGGTGTCCTCCATGATGTTTCTAACAGCAGCACCCAGCACTGCCATGGCCTCAGATGCTGAGTCTACTGCCTCAATTAAAAAAATGCCAGCAGCTGAGGGAGGATGGAAAATAATTGTCTTTTAAGGTCCTGGAACAAAATGAAGGCAGAACCGAAATAGGTCTTGTGGTATACAAGCTCAATCATTCTTTCCTGAGCTCCTGTACCTTCTTGGAGGTAGGACAGAGAGGCTAACCCAGTGCTGCCCTTCCTACACTATTACATGGGATAAAACTCATAGACATGCAGTAAGAAATGCAGATGAAAGGATGGAAACAAGGATGCATTAATTCTGGTTTTCATCCAGGGAGCAGAAGCAGCGAAAACTGTAAGGGAAGGCTACAGCAAAATGGGGAATTAGGCAATTATTTTGAGTCTATACCGCATCTCTGCCATTCCAGTAGCACCTTCCCATGGAGCCAACCACCTCAACCCATAACTGTGCCTGGCAGTTAGGTTACCCTGGAGTCTTCACCACAGTTAAGTCACAATAACCCCCCTCCAGGAAAAGAAGTAGCCCTGAAAAAATTAACAAGCTCAGCATTGCCTTCAGTCTTTGAAATGACCCTTGACATGCTTCAGTCTCCCTCAAAATCTCATGCCAGTAAAAAATATTCCCTTTATTTGAAAAAAAAAAAAATATTAAGGATAATAGAAAAAAGGGAGAACATAAAATAGACGGAGAGGAAGACTGGGACAGACGCCAGAAGATCTGATGCTAATCAGCTCCAGATAATGTCCAAGTCCAACATGGTTTTCCCTGGGGATGGTACCCAGGACACAGCGCCAGGAGGATGTCAGTGCTGAGACTCCAGCGCTCGCCTGCACCACCGGGGAAAGGGAATCTGCAAATATTTAGTCTGCCAGAAAGACTATTCCAATTAGTGGATGTCAGATCAAGGCCTGAAGGATTCTGAAACATGTAAGGGTTTGCACAGGGCTTACCCAAGCCACAGAAGGGTCGTCACTTACTTAAAACTATTAGTATCTGACAAGCGTGTACATCGCCAGGCACTTAAACCAGAAACTGCTTAATTTACACTAGCAGTCGTGGGATGGATCCCATTCAGCACGAATTCCTGTGTCCCCAGAAAGCTGAGCCCTGGGCTGATTTCATGCCCTGGAAATTTGCTTATTCATAAATAAAAAAAAAACACCACCCGACATTATCTGAGCTGAGGGAAAGAGTCTTTGTTGCAGAAGACAGGGTGTCATCACCCCGCCGTGTTGTTGCTGGCTTCGGTCTGACCGTTGGTCCTAATATGGTTGTGGTTGATGCTTACACCAACAGCCGCGGACAAGCAAGGACTTTTTTGGAAATGAAGGCAGAGGGATGGCAGAGCCCCATGTGAACGTTCAAGTGAAGAGAGTCATGTCAGCAGATGCAGCAACGCCGGCATCGCACTGGTTGTGGGCAGGGGGCTGTTCTCACCCACCTTCATTTTTCCACAATGCAGTTATTTATTTTTTTTTTTCCCTTCAAATAAGGGCAGGAAAATCTTCAGGTCAAGGCAAAGAACAACAAAGAGACTGAGAGCAACTGCCAGAGTGGAGTTTAAAGTTCAGCCTTAAGTGCTGACACTGGTTTAATCCCTGTCCCAGCTTCAAAACCAGTCAGGATGTCCTCAGCATGGTGATGCCTGGCCATCCCCTCCCAAAAAGGCACCAACATCCCGATACAAGTCCTTCTTCCCTGATTTGGGTAGCTACTGAGAGTGCAGAAGATGCATTTTCATCTCCCCCCAGGCCTTCCCGTGCAGCCCAGTTGGTCACGAGGGTCTGTATACATCTCTCCAAATCTTGTCTCTGAGCTCAATCTCTGGGCAGCAACCAGCCATCCCAGCTACATCTGAACAGGTAAGGAAAGCAGGCCAGGTTTGATCTCACATCATGACTCACATCCACACAGTTAAAATCCCCTTTTTCTGCCCCCAAACTGTGCCTGGTGAATAGTCCGTGGCCAGTGTTCAGGCAATGTTGCCAAAACCATCCAAGGAGTAACACTAACACTCATCCAGCTTCTACAGGTGAGCCTATGGACTGGGTCTGTTGACTGTGTAGATCCCAAAAGCTTACAGAGACAGAGGAGAGAGGCAGACACCCTCTGTCCATCCTGACCGGATGAGGTAGGATGTTTGGGAGATGAAGGCTGGTGGGATGAACCAAGATTTGGATGTGCACTGGGCTGCCACAAGGTCCTACTCTGGATGCTTCAGGGGGCTAACCCTAGGTGAGATGAACCCCTGTCACCCTTACCTGATGCCTTAGGTCCTTCATCTGGAGGGATGAGGGCAAGACAAGAGATGAGAGAGAGCAGCTCTGCCAATACTCACAGAGGTGCAAATTTTGCACTCTAAACCAGTGAGCATTGGAGCTACGTTCCTCAGGACTTTTGTGATCCCACCTCTGCAGGTACTGAATGCTTTGTGACACCAGCCCTTGCTTTTGCTTTTATTGTCCCAGGAGGGGGACTGAGATGAAGTACTTTGGTCTTCAAGTGAGTAACAGGGTGGGATGCTGAACCTGGGTCTTTGAATCACCAGGCTGGTCCTCACACCATCCTAGATGCAGAAGGAGAGCGCTGGGGAGATGGAAGAAACCCTCTTTTTTTTTTCAGTGATGTTTTGTCCAGACTACAGACAAGTGCTGAACTTGCTTTGCAGTGACTGCATTTCAGGCACCTCCCAGCTACATGTTTTAAAATTAAAAGTTTTAAAGAGGCTTATAGTAAGTACCTGCTATGAAATAGGCTTTTTATAGCTTTGACCGGAATAAAACTGACCAAAGGTGACAGAACAAACTGTTCAAACAGAACCAGACCAGGGTGTAGCTCCAGGACCAGACATGGCTGTACATATCTCCAGGGTTTAGCTCCACAGGCAGCAAGGCAACTTCCCTGCTTTATATCAGCTGGGATTACAGAGCTCTGCAGGTGGCCACAGCCAACTTCTCCCAGCAAAGAGCTCCCTAGAGGTATTGTCTTAAATATCAACAGGGGCAAAAACGGACCAAAAAGGACTAACTTTATTTCTGCCTGTGTTTGTGTGGTGCGTAAGTCAAGGTTTGGTGTATGTGCATTTCTCACGTCCTCTTAGAGAGACCCTCTGGCTTTGGAAAAACGTGAAATTTATACGCTAAAGCCCACCAGTTTTAGAAAAAAACAAAACTCAATGGATCCTTTGTGCCAGATGATGTTTCAAAATATTGCACTCAATAGGGCTGCCCAAAGTAAGTGTTGAAATGTTACACATGGTTGTCATTTGTAATGATTTGGGGACTCTCAGATGCACAGGGCTGGCAGGAACAGTCCCTTCCACCTGGCAAGCATAAGAAATGCCCGGAAGCACCGCAGGAAACCTTGCTATACAAAGTCTGGCTAGACAAAACCAAGGAGGACAACTCGGGGACATGGTTTTGCCCAAAAATCAGTGAATGGGCAGAAGGTAGGAAACCATTTCAGTCCTTGTTCCACTAAAGTCAAACCAGGTTTTGCAGTTATTTGCTGTATGACCAGGGCTTCACTCATGATTGCTGCCCTCAGCCATATCTTGCCTGTCTGAAACAAGAAGTGCATTTTCAGAAGACTGGTTTTAGGCACAGCCTTGCTTAATTACATGGATTTAGTTGAATGAGACGGACAGGGCCAAACTGGAGGAATAAAAATGTTGCTGATTTAGGGTGCATCAAGTTTCAGAGGTCAAAACTTCCACTTTCCCCTTGTGAAAATCAAAATATCTCAAATGAATGTGAAAATCATAACTCTTAGTTTTGCAGCCCTTTGCGATCTCCTGGTAGAATATACACAGTCCTACAGAGGAGAACTTTCTGAACTCGGTGTTTATTAATGGAGCCCATCCTAGCTGTGCAATCCTCATGCCGAGTAACAGCAGGAGTTTCTCCAGGTCTCCTTACCACGCCGGGTTTTGGTGTTTGTGAAAATGAGATGCCCTGAAGGGAAACTTTCATCTGAATTTCTCAACAGGTGAGCCCCAAATGTGGTTCATGTTCCACAGCCAGGGCTGATGGATTTGATACATTTTCTGGTCCATCAGTCTGACAGATTAGAAGGGAAAGGGATCTTTTTTTCAAAGCCATGCAAGCTTTCAGTGCCTTGCAGATGATCACTTTCCTGGCGTACCCCATCCTCCAACAGAATATGGAAATCATGTTTAGATATAAAGACCATGAGTGACAGTTCAGGCAAACAAATGCATTTTCTGGTAACAAAAGCCAGACAGAGAGTTGGACTATTTTTCTCAACCAACCTCCAAAAACCTGTGCTTGGTGTAAGAAAACTGAGGAAAGGAATCTGTCGAGTCTCCTCAAACTTAAAACACCAGCAAGAAATTACTCCCAGCCCTTCCTCTGCTTTTGTGCTGTAACCCTATTCACTTACCCTCCAGCAAATCTGCCGCACCAAAAGTGCCAGAGTTCAATCATAACCAGGGATTTTCAATACTCAGACCTGATCCCTTCCTTTCCCATTGCAGTCCTCCCCTATCGACCATTTCCCACAATTAGGGGTCCCTCCGTTCCCCAAACTGCTTTAAGTATAAGCATATTATCATGTTACCTTCCCCTGGGCAGATACTATCTTTAGTAAAGTCCCCTTTTCCATGTGTTTGGGGTTTTTTCCTTTTCTTTTTTTTTTTTTTTTTAAGAGGAAAATTGAAAATACAAATAGGTAATAGTAATAAATCTCTTCCTATATTTCACATTCCACCATGCTCCCTTTAATATCTCTATGATATGCATCATTTAACACCATTTCAAAGCGACACCTTTTAAAGGAAGGTTGGCCAAAAATGTATTGTTTTTGAAGAATTACAAGACCAAATGTTGAGTTCAGAGAGATTCATCTATCTCACCTTAGTCTATAGCTTAGCTATGGAGTGTATAGGTAATGTAAGGCCCATAGGTGGCCCACAGAGTAAGAAAACCCAGAGACAAGGTCTAGCAGTGGGCTGGACCAGAGATCTCACCCCTTGATGCATAGACCTTGACTATTTTCAAACTCTCATGTACGTCTTGCAGTGAACTGGGACTGACCTTTGTTTTTAGAACAGGAAACTCTCCAGAATGTATTTCTTCTGGGGGTATGTGATATTTTGCATATATTTCTGTATCTGCTGCTAGCTCATGGCCCGTGTTCCTCCTGTGTCCCTCCGGTCAAGTCTCAGCGGATCTGTAATCTCTTACATCTGCATCTGTAGCTCGTACGTGCAACGGGCAAATATACTTGTGGCTTCAAAGAATTCCTTTCTCTTATACGCCCTTTACTTCTCAGTACATGGAGAAGTACTCTTACACGTTCACATTTTGTTCCAAGAAAATAGTCTGGTCCTGGAAAAGACCCCAAAAAGGTGTTCCACAAGGTCCCCAGCTTGTGAGAAAGGTAAGCTCTGGTCTTTGGCTGTCTTCCTTCTCATCTTGTATTTTTTTTCCATTCCTCTTGGTTCTTTCATGCTGTGCAACTATTTGGACTTTGGTGCTTGAATCGGAGCGTCATGCTGGTCTTCAATGAGAGCATTTCTTCCCTAGAGAATGACTCACCAGGCACTGTCTTTGCTTCCTTCAGTACAACCTTCGCAAATAAAACTGCTGGTTCAGCTTTGCTGTTCAGTCACGGTCAGAGGGCGACACGCTGGGACAGGATTTCTCTTCCTGGGTAAATCATGCAACGTTACTGCAAGTCAAACAAGGTGCCTGCTGAAATGCCTCTTTGCTTTATTGCATTTCATCTGACAGTTCATATGCCTCCCCTCGGCCTGAACACTTGTCTGCAACGATGAGGTAGTTTGTGTGGTTTGCGATGAAAAGGTCCTTTCCTAGTTTGTTCCAAAATCTACTGGGGATGCTGTATATTTTCGTTGTCTCTGTTTGTTGCTTGGCCAGCATTTCCTTGCCTGTATAACATCTGCTCACCAGACCTCAGATATCCTTGATCACACTTGGCCAGAATGAGGCACCTCTAGCTTTCTGGTGTGTTCTTGAGAGTGCATCTGTTCCCAAAAATCTTGGTGTTGCGATTCAGCTGCGTTTCTGTCTCATCCATCTATCCCAAGCGACTAGCTCATCTCTGTATTTCCAGCTAGTAGTCTCTCTCTGTCTCCTTTTCCATGGCTTTTTGTCCATCCTGTGGATATCTGATGAACTTTATGTCTGTTTGGCACTTTCATATAGGTAGGAGTTCACTTTTCCAGCACTCACAGTTCCTGGTAGAGCTCTTGGGGTAGCATGAGGGTTGACAATTGGTTTGGACAACGGCGGTGGCTGTGAAGAATTGTTCTTCTCTTTATCCAACAGTTCACTAAAGGAGCTTTGTCTTCTGCCTCCTTCACTGGTCAGCCCTTTTACTTCTCTCCTTCCCACTCTTCCTGCCTTTGACTTCTACCCTACTTAGAACCTCCATTCCCTCCAGTCACCCAGTGCCCACCTCCACCTCCCCTGCTCTACCTCCACTCCTCCTCTAGCCTCTTCATGTGCAGATGTTTAGGTCTGTAGACTTTAGACCTCATTTTACCCAACCTCAAATAGCCAACTGAGGAGCACCCTTGACTAGTTGTAACCAATGGAGACAACTTCAGAGGACATTTCAGCCCGCTTCTTCTGGAAATGCCTCTTTTTTTCCATTGACAATAAAGAGGAGTCTCCAGTGAATGCAATCCTATGTGCTTTGCTTTGTTGTTTAGCATCACCTGGGACAAATCCAGTTTATATGCTGCCTGTTAGATACCCTGGCCCTTGATACAGCACTCAAGGTAACTTCCTTAAGTGTCTTTAGGGCACTTTCCTCAGTTTTTTCATGTGCTATTCATATTTCAGAAAACCCCTTCCTTCCAAATTTTACATGCTGGGGAGCAATAATAAAGTCTGCACAGGCCAGAGAAAAACCTGAGATTTGGTAAGTCTACTGAGCCTTTTCATTCAGACTCCCACATCTTTCATTCCTATGACAAATTTGATGTAATTTGGCAGTGGTCTGATCTATTGTTTCTCCAGATTTTTGACCTCTGCCCCAACTCTTTCATACATGACATTTTCTGCGGGCTGATGGTGATTTTGGAGTACAGTTAACGTTTGTGGGTTGTGGGTCCATCCAGGTGAGGGGTGAGCATGTGACACCCATTTCTTAATACAGCTAGCAGTGCAGCAGCTTGTATTTACCATTATTTTTTAACCATTTCAATATCAGGGCAAAAAGCATTAAGCTGCTAAGCATGGGTTGGTGGGGGTCAGGGCTATAATTTAGTGCCAGGGGCGTGATTTATCTCTGACTTCTTTTCCTTTTTCCAGTAGTCTCCACTTTGGATTTCCTAGATTTGCTCCTAGGATCATGGTCATAATCTAAGTGGAAAACCAGCCACCCCAAACACTGATACAGTCCTATTTTATTCCTTGCGCAGACCCACCTCATGAAACACTTCCTCCAAGCAGAGCTGCCTGCATACCCAGATGTTGTCTGAGCATCAGTGTGCTGTAATGGCCCCATCGGGAAAAACACACTCCATAATGCTCCAGAAGTGCCTTTTCCTTGTCTGGCCTTGCTACATCCTGACATCACTTTCCCCTCACGCACGGCAGGGGTTGCAGTGGCTCCTGAGGGCTGGGAGTGCGTTGGAGAGGTTGGAAATACCCTGCAAGAGCTTTCCCAGGGAAATGACCTGGGCTCTGGTTGGAAAGTCTGGTTGGAAAGTTGGAACCAGTCTGTAGATTGGTTGGTAGCTCTTTGGAGGCAGTGAGGGAATGCAATTGCACCCCTCTCTCTTTAGACTTCTACCAACAAGGAGAGGCCATGAGATGATGGAGTGCGTTGCTGAACTGGACTCCAGAGATCTCAGCTTATTGCTTGATCTAAGGCAGAAACAAAAGAGAAGAGGAAGAAAATCTCTTCCTCCTTTTTCCTCCCCTCCCTGTTGGTGTGTCTTTTCCATTTAGAGATCATCTCTCACTACGTGGACACGCAGTGCACAAGGGGCCCCTGCTCTCCGCTTCCAATCACTGCTTAAATAAAAAGGAAGTAAGAGGAACCATTACCCAGTGCCTAGGGCTGTGTTTGCATGCCTCATCACCTTCAAAGGTGCGACCAACAGCTCGCATTCAGGGTTGAATCCCATTCTCCTTCTTTGCAATACTTCTCTTTATGGGATCGCACTTTATTGCTTTCTTTCCAAGTGTTTCATTACAAACTCTATTAATGAACCACTAGGGGTAGCCAAGTGTGTTTGGTTGCATGCAGGACCTCGAGAGAGGATTATGGAGCAAATTCACTGCAAACAGCCTCAGCTTGCTTGCAAACGAGGCAGCCTAACTAATCCCCCCATCCTGCCCCCGCAGATGAGCTCTCAAGACAGAGACCTCCCTGAACTCAGGACCTTGGGGAGACCTGGAAGGACATCAGAAGCTCCAGAGCTGAGAACTGGCTGCAGCAACCTGACCCCATCCGGGCCCAGCACACGTCTAGTGAGATAAACTAGTGATGTTTGCCACATGGCTGTCACACATCTCAGCACTAAAGCCACCAGTCCCCCACGGGGGCTATAAAACATGTATTGGAGAATACTGGGAATGAGAAACCTCTCCTTTGGGTTTAAGTGAAAATGCTGGGAGAATGGACTGCAGAAACTACTGATGTGGTCATCTCTCGTGACAGCTTTACCTCTTGTGAAATGGCAACTTAGGAGGAAGAGACAAAACTTTGTTTAGCTCTTTGTCTTCCGTCTTCAGCCTGCTTCAGGCTCTCCCCCCTGTGTTATTTATGTACAGTCATTAACTGCTGTTAACGAGGGTGTGCTGTAAGGAAACAGCACTGCCATAACATTGATGGGGAACCTGCGTAAACTTAATGATTTCCCAAGGTCACACGGGCAGCCTGTACTTCAGGCAGGAGATGTACCAAAGTCCTCCTGCACCCCACTTCAGTGCCTTAGGTGGGTGTTCCCATGGAAGGAACCCTACACGAAACCTCCAGAAGTCTTTCTAGGGTCAGGGTAGAGATACTGGATATGGTGTAAAATTGTTAAAGAAATTTGCTTGCATTAAATGCGTATTTGTCCATTTCCAGATTCTGTAAGTGCCTGAAGAACTGCCTGTCCTACTCGCTTAAAACCATGACTTTGGCACTGAAACCACGAGATCCTGCTATACAATGCATTTGATAAACTTTTCATTTAGCTTCTTGCTTTTGAGCCAGTACGGTTGGTCTTCCAAAGCTTTTCCCAGCAGCCATGAGGACAACCAGCTTTAGGAAAATATGACTTGATGCTGTCAGAATTACACGTCTCTGGGAAAGAGGCGACAACTTCTGTGGGAGTCACTGCCAAATGTGGCCATGGTTGTTTCAGTGGGTCTCTTTAGAGGCACAGCACACCGTACGTTGGACAGCTTAACGTGAGACCACGTACAGAACACATACTTTACACTTGGACGTGTGTATTTCCTCCAGAAACACATGCTGCTGATCAGCCCAGCAAGGGAACAACCCCTCCCTTGATTTAGCTGACCGGTGGTGACAAGAGCAGCACAACTTGGCTTTCTGAATCCTCGTCGTTTACCTCCTGACACGACACCTTTCTCTGCTCTCAACCCCTGGGTATGCGAGACGTGGTTTGCATCCAGGTCTAAATCCAAACCCCTCCAAGGTGTGTGAGAGTTCAGGTTTCAGCCAGCGCCTATCTCCAACGTGAACCCTTTTTAATAAAGCAGAAATCTCCAGATGCACCCAAACAGCTGAAAACCATCAGCAAGGATAGTGCCATTTCAGCTCTTTCGGAGGAACCTCTACGCTCCCCCGTACTTTCCACCTCTCGGTCTCCATCTTGCCATCTGTTATCTCGTGTAACTAGATCACTGCTTTGCATCTTGCTCGTGCCCTTCACCTGACACAGCCCGTTCCCCCTTTCCAGTAAGGGTAGGAACACAGAGGATGTGCTGTGTGCACTAATCCTGTTTCTAACCCATCCCATGCCGGGGGGCCCCATGCAAACCACGCTATCAATCTGGCGGCCTCTGGTGATGGAGCCCACATGGGAACTTTAGATAATGGATTACAGTGGAGGACATGTATTTTTAAATGCGTTTAAGGTGTCTGGCATTCTCTTAAGAAGCAAAAGAGGGAAAAAAAAAAAAGCAATTTAAGGGGAGACAAATGTACCCCAAATCAGTGAGAGCTTTTTGGAAAGGGGATGGGGAAAGTCCTCTGTCATGCTGTACTGCTTCACTCATCCCAACACAGGAGGTAAATAGTGAAAGTATCCTTAAAGCAGAACTCCCATAGCTGAGGGCAAGGAGGCAAACAGGTAATATGGTAAACATTGCACATGGTTTAAATTATCTTTGGTAATAAAACCATTCATCATCGGCCTCCATGCTGAAGATTGAGATAGCTATTGCTCCCGAGGATTGAGGGACTGAAAGAATGAACTGTTTGCTGCTCTCTCGCTCTCTTATTTTCTCTGACCTCCATGGCCCTGGCTCAAGGTCTTGCTGCAGAATGACAGGTCAGCTGCTCTGAGCTCAGTATCCAAAAAATTATAGCCTAGGATTCAGAGGTAATCGTCATCACTGGCGTGTCTCTCTGTTCACTGAGACAGGGCCTCCTCTGGCATGAGGACTGAATTATCTCTCTGCCTCGAAGACTAATCACTCAGCATCAGGGCTGAGAGAGGGATGGAGGTGTCCTATGTGTGACCCCCCGCCCAAAGGGCTGGTGGTGATGGCAAGTCCCCAGCCAGGCCCCAGAATGCTGGTACTTTGTTGAGATTTCTTCACTTAACCCCATCAAAATTCTGCTTTTTATGGTGTCTTTGCATATCACGTGCAACATCAGTGTGTAGGAAGCAAGGGGAGCTTCCCTCCTAGTTCCCTCTGGAGATGGATACAACTAGCTTCTGCACATCCCTGCATGGTCTCCCAGAAGCCCAGAAAGCAGGATAGAGCCCGTGGCTGTCCTCTGCTTAAGATCACAACTCAGCAATCATCCATTTAAACCAGTGTTCTCAGAAGTGCATGGGAAAAGTCTTCCACATTGACCCCCAAAACAATGGATTTTTGGCATGCCTCCCTGGTGGTACCAAGCTCCCCACCTCCCTGGCATTCCTTTCATTGCTTCTCTTCCAAGCAAAATCTCCCCACCCATAAATCTGCAGATTTACATCTCCTATCCAGCTCAGGGAACTCATGTCTCTCTCCATGTAGGTCTGCCTGAAGCAAAATACCTCTGGTCCGACACACAGTGCACACATGGCTCTCCACAGGCATGAACCCAAGGCTGGGTGGGATGGTTGTAAATTCAGTGCATATGCTCCGTCATGGCTGGGGAGGGAATAAGATACTTCCCCTACTTGGCCTGGTTGTAGAAACCATAGCAGGGTCTTCACTTCACGCTATGTTTTCTTTAGGTGTTAGAGAATCATAGAAACATAGAATATCTCAAGTTGGAAGGGACTCATAAGGATCATCGAGTCCAATTCCTTGCTTTGAGTAATAACAATAGCAGGTTGCTCTCCCAAACACATTCTTTCTGCAGCTAGCATGGCTTTTCAGGGTCCCCTTATCTCCTTCTTCACAGAAGAGGGACATATCCTGGGCTATACCACAGAAAGAAGGGTGAAAAATGTGGTATTTCGTTGTGCCTTTCGTTGTGAACTTCTTATGTTCAAGTTTGTGCCCATTACCTCTTGTCCTGTCACTGGGCAACACTGAAAAAAGACTGTCCCCATCCTCCTGACACCCACCCTTTAAGTATTTTTAGGTGTTGATCAGATCCCCCCTCAGTCTTCTCTTCTCCAGACCAAAAGCCCCAAGTCCCTCAGCCTTTCCTTATCAGAGAGATGTTCCAGTCTCCTCATCATCTTCATAGCCCTTTGCTGTACCCTCTCCAGCAGTATCTCTTCAGTGCTGGGGCAGACAGGGAAATTAAAAGCAAGATGGTGGCCATAAAGACACCCAGAGATACAGTGTGGTGGCTGGTCTCTGGCCAGCTCATTACCTCCACCATAAAGCCCCTCACTGCTCTGCTGGAGTCAGCGGGCCCCAGATTTACAGACGTCAATGCTCAGCTCCTGTTTCAGAGCTTAATTTACTAATGAAATGAGTGAGAAATCAGGTGCCTAAACAAGAAGTTAGACACAGAAGAGCCTCTGTGGATTTGGTCTTGCAAGTCTGGCCAATAAATATCTGAAATGTCCCATCCCCTGTTGAGGGTCTGCTCACACTTTGGTTCCCCAAGCCGTTGGTAACGCCACTGTCTGCAACAGCAGGGTCTGGGTACCAGGGCAAGGAGCACCATCCATAAATCCGCTGCTTAATGAGATACAGAGAGCTTATCTGGCCCCTCTATGATTTGTGGATTTGTTATTATTTAAGGTACATTTCCAATCCTGTTGCAAAGTCCACGTGGCACAGCAAGGTTTGCACTAAATTTTATCTAGCAAGTGAAAAGCAAGCTGGGGGGGCAAAAGCTCATTTTCTATCTGTAGCTGTGGGGTTTCTGATGGCTTGTGTTTTGCTCATGCCACCTTCTCTGAAGTCAGGAGGGCAGACTGAAGCTCCATCAGGCTTTTTTTGGATGTCAAAAAGTTGCAATAGGGTTACAATAGGGAGTTTCCCTTTGAATTTATACAACTGAAGCAACGACCTCAGCTCCCAGGGAGGACTGTTGCTGTATTAGCAGTGCTATCTTTTGGAGCAGATACAGAGCTAAGGTCTTGTTCTTTGAGGTTTCACAGAGTCTGTGCCCCTTTTCTTTGTCGACTTTCAGTGCCCCAAATGTCCTGGCAAAATTCCAGCTCCGGCAGGTACAGGGGACATGAACAGGTAAAGCTAAAATAGCGGTGGCAGGTGAAGATGCTCCCACCCTCAGCCTTCCCTTTCTACCTTTCCTCCTCACCATACATATTCCTAATCTATGCCAGCACAATGCCAAACCTCTTTTATCCTGTCCTTTGTGTGCAGGGACACTCTCACCCGGGCAGCATCCCTCCTCCACGAAGGATATATCACCAGACCTCTTTGACTTGGGAGGTGTTCGTCCCTCTGTACTCGGCACTGGTGAGTCCCCACCTTGAGTGCGGGGTCCAGTTTTGGGCCCCTCACCACAAAAAAGACATTGAGAGGCTGGAGCAGGTCCAGAGAAGGGCAACAGACCTGGTGAAGGGTCTGGAGAATACGTCTTATGAAGAGACTGGGGGTGTTGAGCCTGGAGAAAAGGAGGCTGAGGGGAGACCTTCTGGCTCTCTCCAACTCCCTGAAAGGAGGGTGTAGCCAGGGGGGGTCGGTCTCTTCTTCCAAGTCACAGATGATAGGACAAGAGGAAATGGCCTCAAGTTGCACCAGGGGAGGTTCAGATTGGATATTAGGTAAAATTTTTACACTGAAAAGGTTATTAAGCCTTGGAATGGGCTGCCCAGGGCAGTGGTTGAGGCACCATCCCTGGAGGTATTTAAAAGACGGGTTGGCATAGCGCTTAGAGACATGGTTTAGCAGTGGTTTTTTGTCAGAGTTAGGTTGATGGTTGGACTAGATGATCTTAAAGGTCCCTTCCAACCTGGACAATTCTATGATTCTATGACTCCTGCACTGGTAGTTTTGCGATAACTTAGGTCTGAAATCACTCTGCTAACTGCAAGAGATTTTCCTAGATTTATCCTGGTGTCCTCACTGAGGCTACACTGAAACCAGTGAGCCCAGGGGCACTTCAGAGGGCAGAGGGGCAAGGTCAGGCTATAGACTTACTCTGTGATACTGAGGTGTGATCCCTGTACATCCCCATAGAATCACAGAATCACAGAATGATATGGGGTTGGAAGGGACCTCTGCAGATCATCTTGTCCAACTGCCTGCCAAAGCAGGTCCACCTAGAGCAGGTTGCACAGGAAAGTGTCCAGGTGGGTCGTGAATGTCTCCAGAGAAGGAGACTCCACCACTTCTCTGGGCAGCCTGTTGCAGGGCTCTGCCACCTTCAAAGTGAAGAAGTTCCTCCCCATGTTTAGATGGAACTTCCTGGGGTCAACTTTGTACCCCTCAACTCCTGTACTGTCATCAGGCACCACTGAAAAAACCTTTCTCCCACATTCTTCTCTACATGGTGCATGGTCCAGGCAGGTGGGGGACCAGGACCCTACCTCACCTTTCTGTCTTGATCTGTTCTGCAGGATCCCAAGAAATGTGTTACTTTCCCTCTCATTACACAGCTTCCCAAATATCTTCGAAACACAAGCCTTGAAAAACCAAGGTTTCACACTTAAATTTTCCATAAGCCACTTGGGTTGCCTCATCACCTTCCAGCTGCATTCCTGAGATTTAATTATTCTCCTCTCTCCCTCCTTTTGTATCGCGTGTGATTTGCCAGAGGGTAAGGCAACGGTAGCTTATCACCAGATGATGTTACCTTTTAACTTTCTCTGCTCAGGCCTCAGGAAAGTGCTCCCCTCCCATGGCCAGCCATGACCTTTCTTGTCCCGTATGGGACACTGCTGCAAGTCCACCACCAGGACACAAACACGCCAGATGTTGTTGAGATCAAGAGACATTCTGCTCCAAACCCTCTTTTTATTGTTATTATGGTTATATTAGAAACTACTGAAATTTATGGGCTGGAGTCTGACAGGTCAGCCCGCTCCCCATCTTTAGCCTCCTCTTCTCTGATGCTTTTTTTGTTAAAAAATCAGGGCTACATTTGCAGAAGGAGGAGGAAACAAAAGAACTAATGAGCAAACCATTTGCCAGCTTGTAGGATGACAAATCTGAAAGTGTTTCCCTTAGAGCAACAGCAAAAGTCCCGCAAACTCCAATGGTGAAGACTATCTCTGAAGAGATGGAGATTCCTGAAAAATACCCACCTCAACCCCAATGGACCTCTTATATTGTCTTTAGTCTCCTGAATTTCTATGGTGTCCTCTTAGAATCATAGAATGGTTTGGGTTGGAAGGGACCTTAAAGATCATCTAGTTCCAATCCCTCTACCATAGGCAGGGACATCTCCCACAAGACCAGGTTTTTCAAAGCCCCATTCAGCCTGGTCTTAGGTCTGTATCCCAACTCTCTGCTTTACAGGGATGCACATTCCTATTCTAACTCCACTTTTGATGCACCCCGATCATCTCCTTGCCAGACCTGGAGGTACATTTCTTCATGCTTTCACCACCAACTCTCTGGCCTTCTCTCCACCTTCTCAATGAGTTTGCAGCCAACGCATTATTCCATGCACCTCCTGGGGGGTCCTCACTTTTGGATGAGAAAGTAAGGTTTCCACCAGTGTGACAATATTGCTGTTCCCTTAATAAGGAGTCAAAGTTACAATATTGTCATGTGTGGCCTTTGCTGTACCATAAACCTGTATTATACATGTTCAGGTTACTTGGGGTGATGAAGGTTTTCTCTTTCTACTTTTTATTACACTGACCAGTGTCCCATCAGAAGCTTCAGGGACCCAGGGAAAAATGGGAAGGGAGTGCAGAAGAGCAACACTAATAGATCCTTGGGGATCAATTAGTAAACCTATGGATTGCATGTGGGAAGTCTTGAAGGACACACTCTTACTGCATGTTGGCATTAAAAAAAAAAAAACAAAACCACAAAAACAACAAAAGGAACCAAAGCTCCATGTAGTTCAGAGTGGTTGGAAAGACTCTAGGTAATGTGGTAATGTCAGAAGCAGGGGCAGAACATGGGATCTCTAAAGGTCTTCTGTCTTTCTGGGAAAATTCCACTCTGCACCAAGGTTTGCATTTTGTCCATGACGAATCCCAGCCCAATGGCCAAGTCTCCTTCCCCACCACCACCGCTTTGACTTCTATAGCCCTGCTTTTTCTTGCAATCATTTAGTCAAGCCAGGTATTCCAGCGAAAACCGCTCATCAGAAATGCAACATAAAGTGGAAGTGACCCCTGACACTAGCTTAAAATTAGACTCGATGAGCCTACAACCAGGAAACTGTTCCCCCAGCCCCCTTTAAAATGTAACAAATGAAAAACATTTGGTTGCTATTACCGGTGATTATGATAAGCTATGTTAAAATATGAAGTGGGGGAATTTATCTTTATTTCCTGGGATAGCATTGATGAAAAATATGCTGCTCCATCTTGATTTTCAATCACTCGAATGAACTCTGTCATGCATTTATCTTTATTTGGCTTGATGTGTGTAACTGATCCGGAGAGGGAGAGAGGGCAGGGAGAGGGAGGGCAGGATTGGCAATTTAATCTGATGCAGATAAGTTTATTAGCTGCCCTCAGATCTGTTCCTGACTGAACACAACGGACAAGGCTGCGTGTCGGATACCTCATCATAGCCCTTCAGGGAGAAGGCACAGCCTCTGTCGCGGCATAACCTTCAGCAAATGGTTTACATCAGTTTTCATTATGCTTACGGCCTCTCTCTGGTAATTTTCTGCCAGAGCCTGGGGGCTGGGTGGGTCCTTCTCTCCGCTGGGGCTTTTTCTCTGCAGAATGAAAGCAAAGTCTTGGACAAGAAATGAGGTCAAAGCTAGCATCCCTCCCTGCCTCCCCCTTTCCTGTAGGTGAGATTCAAATAATATCTCTTGGATTTGTTGCACCTAAAGCAGGGTTAGGAGACCAGATTTTGGCAAGATGAGATGGAAGGGGGCTTGGGTTTGGTTTTTTTTTTGTGTAGGGCCAAGTTTTTGCAAAGCTGTCTGTAGCACAAGCTGGTCGCTGAATGGCAGTCCCACTGCTTGATGCTGCCCCAGGAACCCGGGGAAGACCTGGCAAAGGTTATCCTATGGAAAAAGTGAAGCAGTTTTCTGGGACTAGCACTAAAGCAGAGGCAGCAAGTTCACACTGCCCGACTTCCCAAGAAATCAGTAGCTTTGCTATTAACTTCCATGGGAATGCGCTGCAAAGAGTTAATTATATATATATATATATGTGCATATATATATATTTCTGATTCAGAATCACTCTTTTTAAGCATTCAGGGGTGAGCATTTTTCAGCTGGTGCAAACTGTGGAAAGTTGTGCTGCGATCCTGAGGGCTATATTGAGTTTCACCAACTAAGAACCTGACCGAGAGCTTTGGGGTCTTTGTGGCTCAAAACCCCAGAACCATCAGAAGAGTATTACGTCTCCAAGCAATTAGCACTCATTGAGCTGTCCTGAAAAGCATCTCTTTCTAATAACTCTTGTTGTCTGTGCTGTAAAGGGCTGAGATGAAATGAGGATGTTTCTCCTGGAGCAAAGCTCGACCCAGTAGAAGAACAGATCTGTTCAAAATTTCCCCCCCACACTCCTGTTTCAGTCACTTAACCCAAGTGCATCACAAATTGTAAATCACCCAGACAGTTCCCTGCCTTCACCTGAGTATATCCCGATGGTCACACTGCTCAAGAAACCCACTCAATTTTCTTTTGTGTTTTTTTTTTCCCCTTTACAAGAGAAAAAAAAAAAAAAAAAGCCCAACCCTCTCATGCAGCACAACTCAATTTAACAGATGTTTGCTCATTTACGACAAAGTCCTGGTTACAAGATGGAGTAACTCGTCTGGTTCTCGAACAAAAGCAACTATATTACCTCGATGCAAAACCCTGTCCAGCCTTGGGAAGAGGAAACATTAGAAATAACAACAGGTGAGACCTGACGGAAAAGACGTAATGGCTCACTTTGCAGAATGTGTCCGAAACCATTTATTGCCCGTCTCTCTCAGCAGAGAGGAAATTTCAGGAATGATTTCTCTTACTTGTTCTCTTGGTTCGTATTTTTACAGCAGGCGTTTGTATTTCCGCCGTTGGATGTTTGCCCTGTTTGTGCCGGTGCCGTGCAGGAGCTTTTCTTCTCTGGGGTGTGCTTCACCCTCTGTCTTTCAGATCTCTGCTCCCATGCAAAGAGGAAAGAACAGCAAGACAACTTCCATGGACAGACCTGGAAGGAAGCCATGTCCGTTAAGCAAAGAGACACTGATGCAAGACGAGATGAATTTGAAGTCACCCCAAGGCTGACCACCTAAGATGCACGGCCTTTTTAGTAGGACCTGTAGCGATAGGACAAGGGGTAATGGTTTTAAACTGAAAGAGGACAAATTCAGACTAGAAGCAAGGAAGAAACTTTTTAGGCTGAAGGTGGTGAGACACTGGCCCAGGTTGCCCAGAGATGTGGGAGATGCCCCATCTCTGGAAACATTCAAAGCCAGGATGGACAGGGCTCTGAGCAACCTGGTCTAGTTGAAGACATCCTTGCCCATGTCAGGGGATTGGACTGTATGGCATTTAAAGGTCCCTTCCGACCCAAACTATTCTATCATCCTCATGTAGGAAGATGAGCAGACCTCCCAACTGCAATGTGAAGTGTCTGGCTCTAAATCACAGATTCCCTTAACCCACACCACCTGCGGTGGGGTCTAAACTTCACGAGCAAACGCAACATCAGCTGCTTTCCGTGAGGTTGTGCATGTGCAGTGAGGATGCTTTCAGCCCCTGGTGCAGGAATTTCAATGGCAATGAATGTCCCTGCAGCGAGGACAAACGTGTCCTGTGCAGATTAAGGGTGAGGGGTTGGGAAAAGCAGCGTCCCCTTCGGTATCAAGAGCCCTGCTCTGTTTAGTGTTAAATGTCCACCTCGGGCAGAAGGTGCCTGCAAGCAGCCAGGCTCCTCCAGGGAGGGATTTAACAGGTTTAGGTTTCCAGGCAGAGCCCAGAGACTCTCTGGAGCGTGAGCCCCCAGGGAGGAGAAGCAGAGGCTGCGGGGGATAAGGGAGGGCATTAATGCACAGCGATCTCACCGTGGCCTCTCCAGAGAAGTTATTACCATCTTTTGCAGGGTTAAACCCCACAGCAGGTGGATTAACTGGCTACGTGTGTGCTTTTGCTGTTGTTCGGTTTTTCTCCCTGCCCACGCTTGGAGATACACGTGTGCACAATTGCCCACCTCCTCTAAAAAGAAGTAAAACCCATTAAAATCAGAGCATAGGTTTTTTCCCTTTTTTTCCCCTCTTTAAGTTACGGGTAAATTCAGTGCCTTGTCTGCAGTCTCCAGGGATTTAAAACTTGCAGGCTGTTCTTTCTGCTAACTACAATATTTTAAGTTGTAAGGGGTTTTTTTTTGGTTTGGTTGTTTTTTTTTCTTTCTTTTTTTTCCTTTTTTTTTTCTTTTTTTTTTTTTCCTCTCTATTTATCAGGGTGTTTTTAAAAGGTTGCATGTATCCCAAGTGCTTATCAGCAAAACTAACGTCCAGGAGACTTAGCCATAGGGATGTGATCCATGCACACAATGGGAGATTTAGCTTGGGATGCCACAAACTCTGAGGTCATCGCCTCCAGAGATGCAGATTTGACACTTGCTTTGTAGCTCAGTGGCCAGGGCTGAAACCCAGGTGCAGGTAGGACAACACACGATGTCTCTCTTCTCCCTGTGTCCCACCTTGTGGTGCTGGAGGGCCGTGAAAGTCCCTTTCTGTGCCCATCAGTAATGCTTGGGACCTTGCTTCAAGGTGGGCAGGACTTGGTGGCCCCATCTCACAACACATGGCAGAAAAAGGTGGAGGAAATCTCCCAGTGTTTCCCCTTGACATGGTCCATGCACCACAGTGCTGCCATCTGTGGTGGAGAAGAGACAACCTGAGATGTCCGACCAGGCACCAGCCATCTGGCTGGATTTCAGGAGGTCAAGATAACGTCAAGTAAGGCGACCTCTGTAAAACAAGAGTGCTGCAGGGCTCGTGCCCAGCGGAGGTGTCAGGCTGTCTGTTTAAAGTAAAGGGATTGGTGCTTGGGCACTTCCCACTCCTGGTCTACAGCCTGCCCTGACAGCAGCTCTTCCTCTTACCTTCCTGGAGATAAACCCTTTCCAAATGGGCCGTCACCCAGCTTGGCCCCACTGAAGCCCTTCATACCTCCTGCCGTGGGCTGGGTTGCACATTTTGGGTCCAATTCTTGTAAATCAGGACCCCAGCTCCCTCATTCCTCTGTGTGCTTTTTCTGCACGAATTACCAGAGTCAGCGAGAGGCACCTTTGTGTCCTCTGTAGAATTCAGCAGAGGTTGCAAAGCCATCAGAAGTGTCACCAGATGCAACAACTGGAAGCAGAGACCAGATAAATTCAGAGGGTTGATAAGGCACGTTTCGCTCTTCACAGGAAGCATAAAGAACCCTTGGGGTGGCTTATCTAAAGACGTGCTGAGTCCCTCATCATGTGAAGTCCCTAAATCAAGATCGAATGCCTTTCCAAAAATAGATGTTAGCCCGCAAACTAGTTGTGGACTTGGTGCACATTACTGGTGAAATACTTCTGCTCATACTAACAGGACAACAGATTGGATGACTGCTGTCATCCCTTATAGGCATCTGATTTTGGAATATGTAGATGTAGCTGGAGGGAAAGATCAAGGAATACGTAAACATGAATTAGAAAAAGCCTAAGTCCCTTTCTTTGTGATCTTTTGGTAGAAATCACAAAACTCCCTGTTGTTTTGGGCTTTGGTTTTTTTTTTACAGGGAATTTGAGAAGGGAAGAAAAATTGACTGCACTTTTCTATACCTTACTTTCTCCAAATAATTGGGTTTTGTTGTTCCTGGAGCATAATGAACTCCAGAGAAAGGACTTGTAAGGGGGCTACCAATGGACATACACCAAAGGCCATTGCACTGCTGGTTGCTCTCAGGGAGCAGGATGGACAGACGGGGACTTCCTCCAAGAGGCTCTGGTCCACAAGAACTGCGCAGAGCCACAGGCAGGAATTCTTCCCAAAACCAGGGGGAAAATGTCACCTGAGGGCCTGCCTGCAGCCCAGAAACAGCTGCGTGGAAGGGATGTATTGGCCAGTGAGGAATTTTGTTTAGAAAATTATAGAAGGGTTTGAGGCTGGCTCTGAAATGACGGTGGCAGCCAGTATCCACAGCAGACAACTCAGTGTACTTGTAATTCCTACAGAATGAGCAATTGAAAAGTTTAAGCCTGGGAATGGCAGTACTGAGCAAACTTCTGGAATGATGCAACTCAAGGGTTTTGTACCTGACGGCAGAGGGTTATTACCCAAATACACACCCACCTCAGCACCCTCTGTACCTACTTTTGAGACCAGGCCCTGAGAGGACAACGGACAGACAGACACTGTACGGATTACAGGTGCAAATCAGTGCGATTTGTGGCACATAGAATCATAGAATGGTTTGGGTTGGAAGGGACCTTAAAGATCATTTAGTTCCAACCCCCCTGACAGGACTAGAGACACCTCCCAAAGCCCCATCCAGCCTGGCCTTGAACTTCTCAAGGGATGGGGCATCCTCAACTTCTCTGGTTGCATGGGCAATGCCAACACAGATGTTCCTACTCCTCACCCGTTCTTCTTACTTAAACCCAAGCATTTTTTCTGGGCATTGAAAGAGTTACACTCCCCTCCTCCCCTTTAGCAATCAGCTGTTTGATGGCTCTGCTCAGTGGTTCATGTGGCAGGGAGAGGATGGAGTCTGCTTTTGAAAGCCCCGTTAAAATTAGGATTTTTGATTAAGGGGCTAGAAAAGATACTTCGTAGACACAGAGCTGGCATGAAAGTTGTCTGAGGTAACTATAGCAAAGCCCCTTGATTTTCCCACCCATACACTCTGAATTTGGGGCAGTTAATGACATCTGGCTGGTGGTCTCCCATGGCCCTCTCCACTTATCTCTAAGACCTGGAATTGTCCACTCTGGCTAGTTACCCCCCAAAAGAGCTCCTCTGCACGCAACAGCCACAAAGAGCACAGCTAAGCCATCACCCAACAATCTCAGCCTCACTTGAAGGACAGGAGAAGAGCAAAGAGAAAGCTAAGAGAGCTCTTGATGCCTTTTCAAGCTTTTATCTGAATGACTTGACTTGGTGTGAAGTTGGTGGAGGTGCTCAGCTCTCCTGAAGGACCAGTATCTGCCTGCTGTGCTTATGCCATTTATAATTGGGAAAGGTCTTAATATTGAAGCACCTGTAAAATTGCACCGTGAAGCAGCATGAAAACATTTAAGCCAGCATGGAAAAAAGAGCACGATCTGACCATGGCACAACCCCGGTTTTCTAAATAAAACAACAGAATGCACCGCCTCTCTCCACCAGAAAACCCTCCAAAATCTTGGCACAACCTTCCCAGTGAGTCTGGTACTTGAGGCAGAGCCAAGCCTTCAGATGGCCCTTATTTTGGCAGCACCGAGCTGCAGGACCAGGCAGCCACAATGCAGGCTTGGATGATGCTGCCAGCAGCAGGGCTGGGTGTCCAAGCCCTCTCCAGGGGGACAGGGATGTTTTTGTACAGTCACAGATCCCAGGAAGCACTGGGATCACTGGGATTACTTCTTCTTGGCCCACTGCGTGGGGGCTTGAATAGAAAATATTGTTTTCCAGCTGCTTTTATATTTCTCTCAAACATGGCTCAAGCAAGATGAAGGGGTGAGATGGGAGAGAAAGGAGGATGAGCCCGAGCTTTTCAGGTCTGAGGTTTCCACATCTTCTCCCTGGAGGCTTTTGTGGTTTGGGTGACTCCCTTCTCATGTTGGCTTCCTCTTGGAGAAATAAAAGGGAAAGAGAAGGAACTGGGGTGGGTGAGCCTTGGAAGTCTCTGTGATGTAGATGGGATGAGAAGAGGCTCGGTGGTACTTGGTCCCTTCTGGAGCAGCTCCTCCATGAGCAGGACCCATATGGATGGATGCCTGTACCTGGGGCACTCCAATACTGAGGCAAAGCAAGAGGCAGGTCCAGAGTCCTCATGAGTAGATGGAGAGATGGAAAAGGGATGTGAGAAAGAGAGGCAGTGAGAGAGATCTATGTGTGGCAAACTGGGGCTAAGTACAGTATCCTATGTTTTCCAGCCATACCCCGAGCTGCAACCAACGTTGTAGAGGATATAAAGGACAGTAATGACCCTACCTTCATGAACATGAGAGGTTTGCACAGGAGGGCTCTGTCCCCCCATGAGAGACTTCACTTGAGGCCCCTCAATCTCTGCCTCTTTGCTGACTTACCCCAAATGTGTCCTCAACAGCCAAATTCCCCCAGCCCAACTTGCCCAGCCTTTGGGGCTGTGTTGTGAAAGACAACAAGAAGTCACCACAAGCAGCAAAAAACCTGATTTCTTTTCAGGTTCATAGACTTACGATGTACATCACAGTGATATAACCCTTCAGGAAGGAGGGCTTAGCCTGACAACTACCCCATGTGGGTAATTAACACATTACAACCCTGACCCCATGACTGCCTTAGAAACTTACTTGCCTGCAGTTAATTCTTTACCAGGTACAGTCATTAATGCCATTGTTTGTCTTTCCTGGAGTGTGTGAACTGAACTGACTGACCTTGCATCGGATACAGGGATTTTAATAGGAAAATCTGCTTAATATTAGCACATTTTTCAAGCCCTGCACGGGCCTTGACAAGATTATTTTTAACAGATGACACACGGCTATTTGAAAAGAAGATGAATGTTTCTTTGGCTGCGCAAACCAGAGCAGAAATATCTTGTTTGTGTTAATGGGGGGAACAAAAGAAAAGAAAAGACTGCTTGGGAAAGGCAAACTGGGAAGTTAATCGAGATAATGTCACTTAGGCACTTCTGTCACCCATGTGCAAGTACTAATCCTGGTGTCAGGGGAGCCATGGGGAAGCCTGGGTTTGGCTAATAAGCCAGATCTTCCCGTGCAATGAGTTATGTGGACTTTCCTCTCAGTGTCTGGGAGTCCCCTGAAGCTGGGCTGAGACACCAGCTCCTGGTAAAGACGTTACACATAAACTTTTGGGAGAAAAAGCAAGGAGATGCTTTAAATGCAAGTTGCAATTCAAAGCAGAAAAAATAAAAGACTGTTTGTTAGGAAGTCATTCAGATGAGACACCTCACCGCCTCTGAGACAAGTTGCGGAGCATCATGGAGAAACATCCAAATGTCAGCATTATCTTGGCATGATTTGTGCCAAACCTGGGTCAGAAACTGGCACATGATGCTTCCCATCTCTCAGGCTTTGCATCACACAACACGGACCTGAGCTCTCTGCAACCATGGCCCAGGCAAGCCCTGACTCAGAAAGGAAAAAAAAAGGCTCATACCTAAATAAGAATTAATGGCACCATGAAAACATAATGCTTTCTGTACAGTTTGCAATTTGCCAAGATAACAGCAGCAGCTGGCATAGGCACATAGCAGTTGTGAACTGTAGACACCAGCTGAGAATCTGACCCTGTGAATTAAAAAAAAAATTAAAAAAATGCTGGCAAAGCCACTTAATGCTCACAAGCTGAGGGATGGGTTTTGTGAAAGCTTCTCACCAAGAAATCAGCCCAAGGCATAGGAAATGTCAAGTTGAATTGCTGAAGTGTGGCAAAGTCACATGCGACTTACAAGAGGTTTGTAATGGAAAGGCAGAACACACTACACGCTGTGTGTTATGCTCCATTGCCAAGGAACAGTCTGAGAGACCTCTGAATTCGGGCTCAAGTGCTGCAGGGCTACGGGGAGCCGTAACATAAAGAAGGGCAGCAGTTTGGTTCCTCCTCTTGTAGCATTGCGTGTGTGATAGATGGAGCAGGGCTAAGAGGGAAAAGATGATGGATTTTCCCAGCCTACCCAGTAAATCCACCCTTGCACTTACCAGCATCTTTTCGGAGATGTGCAAATTCCTCGAGGTCCCAAAGCTGAGCCTGCACTGCTGTGAGGGAAGGCCCTTTCTGATTTCTCTTGCATTGCCCTTATCTTGGCCCACCTTCCTTCCAGATGAGATTCAAAACCAGAAACACAAAGCTCTGTGAAGCTACCAATGTGATCAGATGCCTGGAGTGCAAGACCTACAAGGAGAGCTTGATGGACCTGGGCTTATTTAAGGGGGGGCAAGTAAAAACAGCCTCGAGCTACCTGAGGAAAAGTTATAAAGATGGGTAAAACCCAAAACACTTTCTATAGTGGCAAATACAACAGGCAATAGATCGTGCTGCTTTCATGTTTGTATGGCTGAGAGTCCTCCAGAAGTCCCCTTCGACCAGCATTTCTTGGACTGTGGAAATAATATTGGTCTGACTTTGTTTTGTTTTGAAATTTAAGTGAACTTTTATTGAACATGCCTGAGAATTACCTTGTCAAATCGGAAATGGTTTCTCAGCAGACCTTATTTCTCTGTATTTTCCCTGCTATTCATTTCTTTGATTGATTTGATTGAAGTACTTTCACTGCTAAATGACAGTCCTAGAGAAGTAAATTACTGCTGATTAATAGTAAAGTCAGTGCATTCATTTGAGCATACAGCTAGCCAAAAGAGAAGGTAGACAGTGCTGTATTCTTGAGAACCAAAGGCAAGGACATCACAGTCTGGCAGGGTACGTTCAGGTGGAGCGGTTCTGGCACCCAAATGGTAACCTATAGGCATCCAGATTCAGGAGGACCCAAGTGATGAAAAGTCTTCCTAAGCCCTATGTGCTACTTTCCTGGTGGTGAGAGAGAAGAGCACAAACTTGAGTATAAGAAGTTCCACCTAAACATGAGGAGGAACTTCTTTCCTGTGGGGATGGCAGAGCACTGGAACAATCTGCCCAGAGAGGTGGTGGAGTCTCCTTCTCTGGAGACATTCAAAACCCACCTGAACAAGTTCCTGTCCAACCTCCTCTAGGTGGACCCACTTTGGCAGGGGCGTTGGACTAGATGATCTCCAGAGGTTCCTTCCAACCCCATAGGATTCTATGATTCTAAGGTGAGATTGTCTCAGGTGTCCCGTGGCTGAGCTTTTGGCTGTGCGACTTCCACCCAAGAGAAACACAACCCTCACAAGCCAAGGACCAGAAATATCTCTGGTTGGGTTTTAACCATTTGGAACTAACCCAGGATGATTAATGGGACTTCACTAGCAAGGCACTGTGAAGGGATGGACTGTGAAGCCCTGAGATACCACATCCCAGAGCCACAGAGGTACCATGTGCCATTTCTCCTCCTAGTTGACTCCTGTGTGAATCTCCCAGGTGAAGTTCTCACCATAGCTTGAAAATGGTGCTTTGCAAATGTCTGGCATGGGCCCTCACTCTGCAAGAGCAGATAAAAGAGCTGAATTTCTTTTTGTTATTATCCCTGCAAGCAGGCCACGATAAATTATTCCAGAGGAGTGATTCAGTTTTCATGTAGCTTCCCCGCAGCTGTTCGGCTTGGCTGATGGGCCCAACCCCTCCTGTGATGTTTTGTCAGATTTCCACCCAGATGGCAAACCTTTCTCTCTTAGGGAACCTGTGAAAACAAAAAAAATGAGGTCGCCTTTTATTCTCCACTTCTTTTGTGCTTCTTAATGTGCCAAAAGGCCATGCCCGGGGCAAAGATCTGTTGCAAAACCTCTGCTGAGCAGAAGGCAAAAAAACTAAAAGAAAGAGAAGGAAATCACAGACTGAATAAAATCAAAGTGGAATAATCCAAAAATTCCTGGAAATGTTATCAAACTCTTTCCAGTTCAAGCCTCGCATTTACAACTTTGACATACAAAAGCGACAGGCAAGGCAATTTTGGATACTAAACTGAGGGGCAGAAGAATTACTGTAAATAATTGCTCAGCCCACCCTACCATGGAGAGCGAGGTCAAACACCTAGCCTTTCCCTTTTCTTCTTCTCAGCTGCTTCTTATATTCCCTTGCACCCCTGCCAATCATGCAGAAATGATGAATTTTGAAGCAGCAGGCTCATAAATTCTGGGACTGGCTTAGAAATCATGAGAATTGATGTACTCCGGATTCTTTTCCATTGACTCCTTGGTTTTGGCACATTTAGACACACTCAGGATATATATTCTAGCTTTTTCAACATTCATGAGGGCTAAAATAAACTCTTTTCTTTTTCCTTTTTTTTTTAAATTTTTTATTTTCCCCTCAAGGGAGGGAAAAATGAAAGTCCAAGTATTCAGCTCCTGGAACTGGGGCTTTAAGAAAAACAATAAACATCATGACCCACACAATAAAGTCAAGAGAGTTGGCAACTGTCTGGACATCATGGTTCAAAAGTTGTTGCTCTGCTCTCATTAACTTATGCTATCTAGTGTGGCTTCATTGGAAGTGAAAGAAGAGGAAAGGAAGCTAAATGCAAGGCTCCTTTCCCCCACCATAAGCATCCTCTCGCTGTGTTCCCAGATGGACTATTTATCCAGTGGCTTCTTCTTCTGCCTTTGTTTGGGGTGTTAGAGGTCTCTAGATTAGCCTTGTTTGGGAGATGATAGATCAGTTGTCGTAGATCTTGTCCCTCCTCAAGTGTGATGGGTGATACTGGATTGTAGCACCCAAGTTGCTCTTACTTCTCCAGGTCTCTTGAAACTTTGCACTTTTCTGTGGCAGGATGGAAGTATGGTGTGGAAGAAGAAGGATACCACTGGGCTCTGGGCTGAGTTGCATCATCTGGGTTAAATAAAACTACTTCAAAAAAGCACAAGTCGTGCTCCCATGGTAGAGCACAGTCAGATTTACATCAGATGACGAGATGGCTCTGCAACACCAAAGGCCCAGAGCCACTCAATATTAACTCGCCTTCACTTCCATGAGTGCCTTTGACTTCAGTGGAAATCAAGCGCCTAAATACCTTCCTGGAGGTGGGCCAAAATGCTTATTTTATCATGTTCCCCTCTCGCTTGTCCCTGTAGAACTATAGGATTGCCGGGGGGGCTGGGAGGTGAGACGGTGTATTTTCTTGTCACTGATGAAAAAGGAAATTATTTTAACTGGGCATAGAGAAAAAGAAAACTCTTTTCTCCCTGCGGTAACAATAAAAAGCTCTCAGGCATTTCCTCACTGATACTACAGCATCAAGCAAACATCGGTGGGGCTCCGTGGGTTCATAACCCGACAGCATTTGGCGTCACGCAGGTTCTGTGGATCTCTTCCAGGTTTTTGCTACCACAAAGAGTCAGATCCCCGACCCAGCTGCAAGGACGGTGATTAAGGAAACGATTTCCTAAAAGAGAATATACATTTTACACCTTCCTTGCTATAACTTAGCAGATCAACTAATTCCCCCGCCTGGTCCTTGTGCGTTGCTGGTCATACATGCCTTTTACCAGCTGGTACATAAGTAGCTGATCAATGTACATTCTCGTTACTTGAACTAATGTTTCTTTATGCAATGAGGGTCCCTAATATGTTGCATGTGGTTTCCATTTGGGGCTTTTTGGGATCTTTTCCAGGAAGTTTCAGGTCATTACCTCAAACCTTCCCCAGCTGAAAAAGGATTGAGGTAATAACCCACAATATCCTGGAGGAGGGGGAAAAAAAAAAAAGAAAGAAAAAGAGAGAAAGAAAAATTTCTATAATGCATTGAAGACAAGAGAATGAAAATTGCATGCAGGATAGATAGAAGGAATGTGGCCTTTGGCTCTCCAGCAAAGGTGTCATAAAATGTGCTGTATTGAAGCAATATGTCAAAACGCAAGATCTTGGGCAGGGAAAGCACAAAACCGAACCTCTGGGACCGCCGTAAAGTGGTGGGCCTGATCCTCAGCCCCTGATCGACTTTCACCCCGCAGAGCTGAATGTTAATTAATTAAGAGGTTTCATTGGAATAATGGCTGGCTTTTTAGGATGAAAGAGAAACAGAAAGTGCTGCGTGCTAAAAGACCCCTTAAAAACTTCCGGCGTGATGGGGGTGGCTCAAAAAGATCATAAGGAATCACTACCGAAGGAAAGTCAGCTTTAAGTGTTACTTACCCGACTTTTTTCTCCGTCTCAGCCGACACTATACCTCACTCTGTTATTCACTCCTTTTTCCTCTCCCCATCCGAAAATTGCCTTGGCTACAGAAATTACCATTTACATCCACTTTGTGTTTTCTGGTCGGGAGCCAGCTCTCCACCGACCAAGCTAACTGACCCCAGGCTTCAGCCAAAACCATTCAGCACCTCCAGCCCTTTTCAAGGAGGGGAAAGGACTGCCTTGCAGGGCCCCGGGAGAGGAGGGCTGTTGTATTTATAGCCCCAACACAGTCAAATGACTTTAAAAGTCAGCTCGTCCAAAGTACTGAGCGCTGCTTGCTCCTCCAGGGTTAGGGGTGCTCAGGAGTTTTTAATGACCAATGGAGGGTGTCTCAGATGCCCCAGGTATTTTGTGAAGATTTACCTCAAAAATTGTCTTCAAAGCTCTTTCAGGTGAGATCTGAAATGATGCGTTCGAAGTGGTAGAGGATAAAGCCTCCCTGAATGGAAAAGTCTTCATGGCACTCAGGGTGGAAAAGGTCATAACAAAGGTCGGGGCTGAAGCTACCGACTCTGCTAAATGATGGATGGAGCTATTCTTTTTTTGTTGCCTTGTTTTCTTGTTGCTCGCCTGATGGGTGAAAATGGTTTCCTTTATTTCAAAGGGTTGGTTCAGCTGAGTGGATGTTGAGGGACACGACAGAGATGCTAAGTCTTCCCCAATCCATCCACAGTCAGCATTCTCCAAATCTTCATTAAAGCATTAAAACAACATGTAGACCACGTCCCTCAGAGCTACATCTACCTGTCTTTTAAATACCTCTAGGTATGGCCACTCAGCCACTTCCCTTGGCAGCCTGTTCCAATGCTGGACAACCATTTCAGTGAAGAAATTTTTCCTAATATCCAACCTAAACCTCCCCTTGCACAGTCTGAGGACATTTCCTCTTGTCCTATCACCATTACTTGGGAGCAGAGAACAACCCCATGAAGATGCAACCTCCTTTCAGGTAGTTGGACCTGATGATTTTAAAGGTCTAGGTCTCTTCCAACCATAGCGATGCTACAATTCTATGTCCATGTCAACAGATAGAGGGACAAATTTTTACCCTGCAAGTCTCAGACTTCCAAAACCTCAAGGCGACTCTGGGTACCTACATCAGAAGACTTTCTGGAGACCTTGTTAAATAACCAGTCTTAGAAGCTGGTCCCTCATTACCTACCCCCTCCCTCAACAAAATCAGTCAAAATTCAGTTTGAAACCCTTTGCCTTTGTTTTTGTGAAGCAAAACTTCACATAGAGACCAGCACTGTTGGCTCCTCTGTGGCTCTGAAGTGATGAACTCCAAAGCACTAGGGTTCTTCACGCTGCTAAACGTTTACAAAGATGCCTCTCCCTTTTCCACTCCTAGTCCACGCCATCTTTACAGCTAATATATTTTTCTTAACACCCACAAATAACTGATATAACATTCCTGTACATCAGGGATCAACATCTTAGAGCTTTCTAAGACTTGAGACAAAAGACAGTGTTTTGTATCCAAGGGCAGCATGCGTTTTCCTTCCATTTCTCATTCCTCCTGTATTTCAAGGCACTGGTGTCATCACCTGCCAGTACTATCCAGCACAGCCATCCAAAAAAGCATGAGCCCACTCCAGGAAGTAATGAAATCAACACAGGATTCAGGAGGTGTTTCTGGGACGAGACACATCTTGTTTTTCCTTTGTCTTCTGGCTTCTACAGAGCATCAATGGATTGCAGGATGTGATTTTGTACCTCTGCCATTTTGACTGCTTGGACATCTCCGTTTCTGTTTGAGTGATGAGTGATTCCCACAACTAGTTGCATTGATGACACCTCCAGAAGATACTTTTCTTGACAGAAAATCTTTTAAATCACTTCTTGCTTTCCATTTAAGGCTCCTTTCCCCAGAAATGAAGGTCTGTATTCTCTTTAAATGCAGGATGGAATTTCAGGACACCTCTCCGCTTGCTCATCCTGGGCTTCAGAAGCACTACAGAACAGCACTAAATTCAAACATAAAAAAAATTCTGAAAACAGCTAAAATCATTTCCCAGATTGAGTACTGTGCTTTGTAGATTTGAAAAAAAAAAAAAAAAAAAAAAGAAGAATATTTTGAGGGTGTGGGATATTCCATATTTTAGAGCAAAAGGAGAAGATTTTTCTGTTGTATGCTTCCTGCTTTTAGGAAAAAAAAAAAAGAAAAAAAAAAGAGAAAAAAAACCTTCTATCTCTGGTTGTGGACTCTTTCAGCAATCCTAATCAAATCCACACGCTTTGGACTAATATCCAAAACCAGAAACACGCCAAAAGCCTGCAGAAAGGCCAGTTTTAGATTAATAAACAGTTTTAGATCATAGTGTAACTCCAGGAGGGACTATTAGCTCATCTGACCTGTGTATTGCAGGCTATTTAGTGTTACTCAGTTACCTGTATTTTAAGCCCAATAATTTGTGTTTGACAGCAGCTCATCCTGAGTAAAGAAACCTGTAGTCTGTTTCCAAAGACACAAGAGAGATCTTCCACTTCCTTTGGTGTCTTTTCCCAGATCTAACTGCACTTACTTCCACACGTCCATGCTTTATAATCTGAATTTGTCATTCCTTGTTTATGAGACATTTGCTCACATCAGCTTTGCTCTTTCTCCATTGAATGAGGGCCCCTGGCAACTTTTATCCTCCTCTACAAGATACCCTACATGGCAATCAAGTCACGCTTTGATTTGTCTCTTGATGGCTAAGCAGGCTGAATATCTACCTTTCTCACTGTAAGAGATTTCCCTTTTCTCTTACTTCTTCAGCATCAAAAGCCTAAATTCTCTGCTAACTTCAACCATCCGTAGGAGTCAGGTATCTACGCCCCATGACTTGTCTTGGTCCTTTTTGGACAACGGGTTCATCTCCAAATGGGATGATTTTTGTTTGCTGTGGGTGTTCTACCTTTAGTTGTGCAGGACAAAATGTTTCCCTGCTATTTGACTAATGTCTGTTTGGATAAACACCACTCCTGAGGCTTGGAGAAATGCCCTGTCGGCCTGAAAAAAAGAGATGATGAACAAAATGCTTTGTAGTGTGAGATGAAACCATTGATCTGCTCAGATATCAAACACTAACTCTGGCAACGATCCTACAAATTTGGTGCTCAGGAAAGAAAACCCTGCAAAGCTCAATCAAGTACTCTCCCCACCCTTTGAAGAGATGAATTTCTCACCAACACTTTTCCAGTTTCTTAGCTAGAAAGGACCAAAGCTTTACCTTTCTCTTCCCTCTGAGTCACGTGCTATAACAGTTACTTCAAAAGCAGTTATCAGAATAATGTTCAAAAAAAAGGAGATAATTTATACTCTCTTCCAATCCTTCACCCTTCTTCTTTCTTCTCTGCATCATTCTCCAACTTGTTTGACAGGCAACAGATTTGAAAGAAGGCACCAGAAAGGCTCACACTCCTTCTGTTGAAGTCCCAGGACATCTTCAGACAATCAAAACCAGCCCTGAACCCAATATAACTGGAACGGCAAACCCCAGAAGTGCCTCACTGTGGCCTAGTCAGACCTTTCCTTATGAACAAGGCAGGTTTGAGATGAGATCATGTTTGAGGACAAGCGTGAACATAAAGGGGTGACTGCATAAAGGAGTGACTTCTTGACCAGGAAGGTCTTTACGAAGAGAAGCGTTGGAAGGCCACAGCCTCCCAATGAACCTCTCCAGGCATTAAGGCCAAAACCTGATGTGCTGAGAGCTACCCAGAGGTTTCGGTGCATCAACAAGAGTCACCTGCTGACATCTAACAGCCTGTATAAAACCAAGGTGGAGACATGAAGCTTTCCAAAGTCATGTTCCTGAAAAACGTGCCTTCTGGAGTATTCCCGGTACGTGACTTTCAAGGAGTATCATTCTTCAATCTTCCCTTTGCAAGCTCAGACCTTTGTAAGGAGACCCATGAAGCCTATTCAAGATCCCCCCACATGGACAGGACCTATCCATCTGCCTTCACTCATCTTAAAATTTTCTTAAACAATGTGTTTCCCTTAGTGGTCTGTGTAGCACAGTATTATTTCCTTCTTCACGTGTTTCTGTTCTTTCCCTGGTGTATCTCTTTATTTGTTTATTGAATTATCCTTTGAACTTGCTTCTGCTTCTTTTCAGAGACCTCCAAATTATTCTTCCTATGCTAATCTTCACCTTCCTTTCAGGCCCCATATTGGCCTGTGCTGCCCTTTAATCCTACTGAGGCTTAACAACGATGAATTTAAATTGCAAACTCTTCCAACTATTTCTGGTTTTCTGCAGTAAAATTCTCTGTGCATTCTAAGATCGCAATCACGATTCCTCTGGGCGTTTTACTTTCCCTCTGAGTCAGCTGAGCAGAGGTCAAGAACATTTAGTATTGCCTCTTCCAACATTTCATTCCTCCCGTGCCTTGCAAATCCGGCAGTGTTGTGATTCTTCTTTGTCTGAGATGGTTTACCTTCACATCCTTCCTTTTGCTCTTATCTACAGCTTTGGACCAGACCTTGGCTTCCACCCAAGTGGCACCATGCACAACTGCTTCTACTTCTCCACACCCTTGCTAGCATTCAGCACCCTCTCTTGCTCTCTCCTGAGTTTCAATTGATTTGAGTTATTCAACTTTCAGTCTCCTCTTATACTTCCTGTCATCTGAGTGCCATTTTCTTTTATGACTGCAGTCTCAAAGGAGACGAGAAATAGGCCATAAACCATCATTTTTGGCACTTTGGTGGTTCCTTCAGTGCAAGCATTTGGCAAACAATAAATTTAGCTTCAGCATGAATGTCCTTTCCACTTACGTCAAGTAGAGTTTGCTGCAACATGAAATGACTTTCTGCTGTGGATATTTCAACCGTATGTACTACGACAGGAACTGGCAGAAGCTATTCTATCGGTTAATATTTATACTGCTGCATGGGCCTGAAGTCTCTGTTAGGACCCCATCCCAAGGATGTTTTGTAAACTTGGGCTGATCTGGAGCCTGTTGAGTCTTCCAGTGACACCCAGTGCCAGTTCCACAGATGCTGTGAAGCTCAATGACAGAGCTGGGGTGGGATGCACTGGTACAGGTGCATTTTCATTCACCAATCCCTAACTTTCATTTACACAAGAGTATATATTTATATATTTGTATATTTTTTATATTTATAAAACACATCATATTTATATATTTATATATCTAATATATAATATTTATATATTTATTTTAAAATATATAAAATGTATATATTTAACAAACAACACCTTATCCAGTGTGGTACTTTGTTCTTGAAGGTCACAGACTCACAGAAAGTTATGGGGTTGGAAGGGACCTCTGGAGNTACTTTACTGAGAGGGTGGTCAGGCACTGGAACAGCCTTCCCAGGGAGGTGGTGGAGTCAGCATCCCTGGAGGTATTTCAGAAACGTGCAGATGTGGCACTTCAGGGCATGCTCTAGTGCCCAAGATTATTGGGTGGGTGTGATGGAGGGGGGTGTTGTGTGTGTTGTTGTTTTTTTTTTTGTTGTTGTTTGTGGTTTTGGGGTTTTTTTTGTTTGGTTTTTTTTGTGGTTGGACTTGATGATCTCAGAGGTCCCTTCCAACCATGATGATTCTGTGACTCTGTGATATGCATGTAAACATGTCTGGCCACACAGATCAACATGGATGGAAAAGACAGCAGTCACACAAACAGAAATTGTGGCAGTGGCCTCATCTTCTGTAGCTGAAGAAGGTGAAAGCTCTTTGGTGGAAAGCATACACATACATATGCACATTTACTGGCTGTAGGCAATCAGTCTGCCTGGTAGCTGCCCCTGTTGCCTCATGCACAGATACACATGTATGGTCGATGATCTGAACCCATCACCTTACTTGCATCTGACCACCAGACCTGAGGTTCTGCCTAATCTGGCTTGGATCCCCAGTTCAATCCAGTAGCCAATTTGTGGATGCCCTGGTCTCTCCAGTATGTGGTTCAGCATTTTGGCCACTCCAATAACTGGCTCCCAAGCCTGTCCTCTCTTTCTCTACTTTTGGTCTTTCCCTTAAACATTGTGTAAAATTCACACAACCCCTAAATGCTTTTTCCTTGGCATCTCATGAGTCCTACCCTGTAGGCGTCAGCTTCCCTCAGTGTGCAAGGTGGCCCTGTGTCTCCTTTCTCAGAGGTTTCACATCAGGACCATGAGTTTCACAACAGGAACAGGGGCTGGTCCTCCTCCTTTGATAATCTGGGAGTAGCAAACAGTCAGGGTTGCTCTGATGAGGGTTCTGAGGTTCCTCCATCCGTAATGGTTCATCTGCTCCTCTGAGCTTACAAAGACAAGCTTTTAATTGCACAGCCTAACAGAGATGAAGGTGACAGGCATGTTGGTCACTGGTGGACCATGCAGAAGCTCATGGGGGTGGGCAGGCAGCAGGAAATACCTACCTATGTGGGACAGTTTAACACAACGAGGACTGCAAGGTCATCTTTGGAAGCATAGCTCTGAATACAATTTGTAGCCAACATTCCCTTTGTCCTGCTGTCAGTGGTGCTAATCTCCATTGCGTGTCTGGCAATCAAATTGACATAAATGAGATTTCTACACATAAAATAAACTGAGCCCGAGATCCTCACTGTTGATTAAAAAAAAAAAAAGAAAAGCCAAACAAACAAAGAAACAAGTCAAGGGAAAGAATTGTCTGGAACATCAGAAATGCAGGATCTTAGTCTTCCCTTGAAACTAAAATTTCCAGCCTTGGAAAAATACAACAGGAACAGAAAAATTCCTCTAACCTTTGCAAAAATATGTTCCCTTTTGCCAGTAAAAGCCATTCCTTCACAGCACCATTTGGATAATTTGCCTCTACATCTTGTTCATCTGTCACCTCATAGGCTTCAGATTTTTTTGTGTTTTCATCACTGGTCTGTATATAAGAAAATGAGTGGGGGGAAAAAAAGGAGGCACAGATTTTGGCAGGAATCCCTGCCTGGAATGAATATAAAACTTTGTTTTATTTAAGCGATCTGGTTGTGTGTGTGTGAGAGAGAGAGAGACAGGAGGGAAAGAGTAGGGAAACAAATAAAGATAGTTTTTTTAAAAGTGAGTGTGAAAGAAATTCCCCAGAGAGACAAATAAAGGACTTTTTTATTGCTAATAACACATGTTCTGGTATGTGCTTTGCACGTTGTTAACCCACCTTGAAACCGGTGGGTTTAGTTGTTGTTGGTTTAGGATTGGTGGGATTTTTTTTTTTTTAAATCTTTCTTCTGGCTTTTGAATTGTTGCAGTGAGGGGAAAAAATAATTAAAAAAAAAAAAAACCCACAACAAACACACACACAATAAAACCCAATATTTCCTCCTATTTGGAAACCCTGAAGGATGAGGGGGTGATTTCATTCCTTCCCCTCGTTATATTACTAAATCTCCCCGATGGACTGGGGTGGCTTTACGCCGGCTGATGCATGTACATTTGGGCTAGACTAAGAGGACGGATGGTTTCAGCAGCTGTCATCTCGGTGGTTGCCGTTCGCTTGACCTGGGTGGATCTGATCTCCAAGAGCAAAGCAGAATGGAATTTTGTGAAAAAGGGGAATAAAATCGCAAAGGAAATAAAAAGGGAAAGGTCAAACGCATTCTGGCTTTAACTCTGCTCCCCACTCGTGTCTACCAACAAATAGTACAGGACGTGCCAGTTCGAGACAGGAATGTACATAAACCTACGCTTTGAGCACGCCCTGGATCAAGGAAGGACCAGACCACGTGGCTAAATGTTTTCCTCAACATGGCCCAAATGCTTGTGACCTATTTCGAGCCAGGTGTTCTGGGGTGTGATCACGTAGTCCCTGTATGGGATTGTGGTCGGCTGAGGGCCCTCACGTGCAGTCCAAATGGAGCTCCAATATTAAAAAAGAAAAAAATTAAAACACCACCTCCTTCCCCTTGGTAGGATTTTCAGCATTACAGCTCTGAACAGTCATTCTCTGTCCAGACTGAAAGTTAAATTGTAAAAGAAAAGTTCCTTGTATTAGTGTTCCTCACTTTTTTTAAGGTACAGTCTTTGAAGATGACATTACCATAAGTCAGGTCTTCACTCAAAGCATCCCTCACCAAGAACCTCTGCATCTCCCAGAGCACAGGCAGGCTGTAAATCTGGCATTCACTCCCATCTCCCTTCTTCCATGGCCACATCCCTTTCTGACACATTGGGAGCACAGCATCCAGACTTCTCTCACTGGTGGTGACCCCAGGTGTGAAACCCAGGTACCAGCCCACTCTGTCATCTGCTGACCATCTCCTTGTTGGACATATCAAACTGAAAGAGACTAGACTTAGATTAGATGTCAGGAAGAAAATTTTCACTCTGAGGGTGGTGAGACACTGGCCCAGGTTGCCCAGAGAAGCTGTGGATGCCCCATCCCTGGTGGTGTTCAAGGCCAGGCTGGATGGGGCTTTCAGCAACCTGGTCTGGTGGGAGGTGTCCCTGCCCATGGCAGGGGCTTAGAACTAGATGATCTTTAAGGTCCCTTCCAACCCAAACCATTCTATGATTCTATTATACAGTTGCCTCTGTATAATTTATACAGTCCCAGAGTGGGACCTGCTTACACCCATCCTGGGAGCAGCTCCTGTTACCTTTTTTGCCAGGACTGAGACCATCAAGTCTTACACAGAAGAATGTGACCACCCCTGTCCCACTCCATACTCTCTGGAGCTGCTTGTCAGCAGGGTGAGTAGTGTGCCAGACTGGGGACCGTGTCCTGGTTTGGACAAGCCAAAACTGTTCTCATCTCTTTACCCTATACTGCTTCACATCCTCTGGTCCCACTTTTCCCAGGCCCATGGGGATCTCCCCGAGCAGGAGCTGCCAAACCAGGACGGTGTCTCTGTGATGATGACAAACATCTGGGAGAGCACTAAGGGAAGAGGCTGCCAAATTCTCCCTCTTGGGATTTGAGCGAGACTTGGCCTTCTCCCTACCACAACCCAGAGCTTTCTCTGGGCGGTGAAAGTAACAGCAGACATTCCGAAGGACAGGGCTCTGTCCTTCCTTCCCCCAGAGGTACCCACTCAACACTCTGCTGTCTGGTTGAGGCTGAAATCACAGAAGAACTGAGCCCAGAGGTATACAGGTCTTGTATAGACCACTGTCGACCTGGGCTGCATGAAGAACGGTGACACTGATGTGCTGCATAGAGGGTCCCCATCCAGAGATACTGTATCCCTGGCTGCAGCCAAGAAGAAGACCCCGTCCCACCATGTCTCTCAACCCCCAGCCTGAGACATTGCTGTCTCACGTGCTGGACGTGGAGTTACCAATGAATTTTAGGATATAGGAACACAAGGCAGAAGGGAACTTCTCCCCAAGAAGGAAAGGGGATGGCCATCAGCCTCTCAGTTCAGGTCTCCATATCACACAGCATGAGACCAAAGGGGGCACGGTATAACCTCTCTCCCACTTTGCACAACCAGGTTTTCTAACATAAGAAGGGCACAGCAAAGAGCATTTGAGCCAAAGGAAAGTTGTGGGGGCTGATTTGCTGTTGAGTGGACCAGAAAAAGTGACTATTTTCACTTTGATGGTCCTCATTGTTGCCTTCATTCTTCCTCCGGAGACACCTCTGTCAGTTAAGACTTCTGTTGCACGTACCAATGAACACATTTTTGTGGGCATCACCTTTTACCCTCCCATCAAATACCATCCCATAAAGGTACCAAGAGCTACAAGCAGGCAGAGAAGAATTAAACCTAACCTCATACCAAACAGCTCAGTCCTTGAGCTGAAGAAGGGACTTTGCTTAACTGGGCTGTTCCTCAGCCATTCATCTGCAAGGGGATTTCTCACCAGTCCCTAACCTGGTGGCTTGTTCTGGGGCCTGAGTGATTACTTGTGGCATTTTGCCCACTGAGCTGTTTGCAAATTACTTTCTGGAGAGGCAAAAGTCAGAGAGAAAAATCATTCTTCACCATTGCTCAGCAAGAAAAGCCAGGCATGATCAATGGAGAAACCTCTGCCGTGTTTTGTCAGGCTGCCTGGGGCTCAGCAGCCCCAGTGGATGCAGCACAGCTACTGTCTTGCTATGCCTTCATTTTCTTCCTCCAGTCAAAGGCAGACGAAACACAGGGCTTTGCAAGCTGACAGACAGCCAAAGTGCTGCTTCTTCAACTCTTGGAAAAGTCTCTTTTTAAAACAAAAGCCATAGGTTAACTTTAGGAATTGTTAAACACTTCCAAAAACCCCAATATGTCCAGAGCCCAGACTTTGATGAGGTTTTTTAACAGTCATTTCGCTTTTCACCCAGCTTTAGATCTGATCTGCCTCAAAGCTTTGTTGTTTTGAGGTCTGGAGATTGCTGTTTTCTGCCCTCCCAAGAGAAAATTGGGGAGCCTCTCTGTTTTGGTGGATTCCTCATCTCAGTGTTGGGCAAATTGTACAAATGGGCCACAGATTATAGAATCATAAGATCACAGGATGGTTTGGGTTGGAAGGGACCTTCAAAGATCATCTAGTCCAACCTTCTTGCCACGGGCAGAGACATCTTCCACCAGACTAGGTTGCTCAAAGCCCTGTCCAACTTGGCCTTGGCTATTGTCAGCAATGGTTACCCATGTCTCAGGATTAGCCCTTCCCTACCACACCTTTCTAATGCTGAAAGGGGACAGAGCTTACCACTGCAAACCAAGTTATTTTTCATCTTTGTGAAGTGTCCATGTCATTTTTCACTTGTCCCAGCTGAAAAATGAAGTGAGGTAACTCAAGGCATGTGTTTTAAGCTACAAATGGGTGCTGCAGTAATGCAACTCCTTCTCCATTGCCACATGGGACACCCCTAAGGGAGTTCTTTCTTAACTGTGGCTTGCATCGCTTGAGAGAGGGCCTCTTCTCTTTGCAGTCAGGTGCTTTAACTCATCACTGGCTGAACCAGAATTTTCTGGTTTTGTACATAAATCAAAGCCAAAATGTCACTTGTCCCTTTCTTCAGATCTCACGTGCAGCTCCTCACTGTGATCCCAGGGGGAGAGGCAAATATAATGTTCTCTTAGTAGGGAGGAAACTGAAGCAGAAAAGGTAAAGAAAAACCTAAACAAATTTTTGGAAATGCTCTCGGGTACTCAGTTCCTATTATTTCACTACAGAGATGCCAAAACAAATGAAACCTGCTGGTTACTCAGCTCCTTTGAAGTTCAAGCCATGTCATTGTGGGGGCCTACATCTTAAGCTGCTAGCCCTGAACATTTTTGCTTCAGTGACATATCCATGGCCGAACAGGGAACTGTCAGAGCTAGCAGGAGCTCCTGACTCCCAGCACGATGATGTACAGATCAGCGCATCCTGCACCTCTTCTCCAGCCAAAGCAGCACACTCCCACCTCCCTCCCGGCTTGTCCGCCCTTTGCAAGGCAACAGGAATTGCCTGTAAAGCTGAAATTCTTGCATCTGGCCTCACCCAACCTGGCTGACACCCATCGGACTGGAGCGCTGACTCCCACACATACATTTATGGCTGGAAAGACAACTTTTCTAACCATCTCCAGTGAAGATGCTGGTGAAAGCAAAACTGAATACAAAGCAGATGCTGATCCTAACCAAGCATCCCCCAGACGATATTATCTCATCTCACAGCCAGTAGCTTTTATTTGTTGGTGATGCTCCGGTATTCTTCTCCTTTCCTTCCTTTTCCCTGTAGATCCATAACCATGTCTTGTCCCTGTTTTCTCTTAGATGGAAGCCAGTTACCTGACTTTAGACATGAAAGACAAATTTCCATCCTCACCTTTCCCCTTTTCCTGCTCCTTGCCTGTAGCAATCCTCCAGCAGTTTGGCTACTGCACTTTCTTAACTCCTTACACCACTAAGGTGACAATGACACTCCCATCACTACCTCCACCACCATGAAAAAAAATGGATGAGCGTCTCAAGGACAGTAGTGCAGAACTTTAGAAACTCATTCAGCAAATAGAGGGAAAATTTGTGGTGTGTATCAGTGACTTCATTTCTTTAAGGTGACTTTGGCAAGTTTTTAAGGCTACTTACCTGTGCACTTGAACTCTGCTTTTTTTCCTCTCTTCATGTCTCCCAGGTATAGATATCACCCCATAAACATCTCACACCACTGCAAGTTTTATTTTCATACAGCAAAACACCCGGAAGTCACGTGTGACCTCACACCTCAATTTCTGCAGGGATATTTATCCAATTAAGTTTTCATACAGAATAAAGCAAACATCAAGAGAGCACTTAATGAAGTGCATCAGATATACCATCTCAAAGGAAACCCACCTGATCATCTTGTTATCTTGCCCAGCTAAGTTCCTGGGCTCTGGTCCCTTGGCAGCAGCTGCTGAGATACTAGGAGTTTCCTTCTTGAAGTTTGTCAGCTGGGAACCCATCACCTGGGTCTACAGTGTCTCCAGTCATCTCAAATCTTGTGGATGTGTTTTGCCTGTGTGCTTTTAAGTCAGACTTGATTTCAAAAGCTGTGGTACCATTCTCTGGTCCAAATTTGAGATGGCCCTTCTAATACAAAGAGGGAAGGAAATCTCTTTGCTCTCCCCAGCCAGTAATTTGGTGAGATCTTTGGGATTTGGGAAATCTTTGGAAGCTCTGGAGTTCATAGAATCATAGAATGGTTTGGGTTGGAAGGGACCTTAAAGACCATCTAGTTCCAACCCCCCTGCCATGGGCAGGGACACCTCCCACCAGAGCAGGTTGCTCCAAGCCCTGTCCAACCTGGCCTTGAACCCCTCCAGGGATGGGGCATCTGCAGATTCTCTGGGTAACCTGGGCCAGTGTCTCACCAGCCTCAGCGTGAACATTTTCTTCCTAATATCTAATCTAAATCTACCCTCTTCCAGTTTAAAGCTATTACCCCTCATCCTATCTATTACTACATCCCCTTGTAAAAAGTTCTTGTAAAGAGTTCTTCTGGTTAAGGTCCATGTACTCTTCCATGGAGCACCCTATCCATGAAACTCTGGGGGAAGGTATGGCATGGTGAAGAAGAGGAGGCTTCCTAAGAACAGTCCTGCACTTCAAAGAAGTAGCCTTCTGGACCAGTTCAAGATGTGTTCGGGAAAGGTCTGTATTATGTGCAGGGCAAAGGACGTCTCAGTGCCCACGGGCATTGCATTCTAACAGTTTGCTTATGTAGGGTGATGACAGAGACCAGGGTTAAAAGCCTGGGTTGAAAACCTTCATTTGATCAGGAAGTCATTAGTCAATAGCAACTTGGAGGGAATGGAAGGAGACATTTCCAGCCCAAGAAGTTCATGAGGGAAACTGAGGCCCAAGATACCCCAGTGTGGACAGAAGGGTACATCACCTTCTGTCAGCATTAACAGCTGATTAATTTATTGAATGCCAGAGATATCCCACTTGATTTTGGACTCCCCTTTGTCTTATCTGCAAATCCAGTGTCCGCCAAAGGGGCATTTTTGTCTAACAGGGTTGCAGCAATGAGGGTCACGTCTTAAAGATGAAGGCCAGAGGCATTGACAGAAGAGGAGAAGCAAGAGGTTCATGCCAGGATATTATCTGCTGCTGACACTGCCCAGCCAAGCCTTGTGCTCAAAATTTGACCTTCATCTACCAGACCTCTGCACTTTCCAAAATTACTGATGACTTGCCATTCTTTGCAGTTGATTTGCTGATGGTTTTCTCTTGCTCCAAACAATGATAAGAGGAACCAAGTTCAGTCTGGATATGTACGGCCCTGCGCCTGCTTTCACCAGAGACAAACTTGTCCCTCAGGAATTAAAATATGCTGCGTTGCTGAGAACTGAAAAGATCCCTGGAGAACTCCTCCTGCTTCCCAAGTTGCTTTTTTTTTTTTTTTGCTTTGTTCTTGGTTTTGTCATTAAAGGTACAGTCTCACTGCACACTTGGTCTCCTATAGCTAAGCCTTTCCTCCAGAGCCACATTAAGTTGATCTTGGAGAATCCATCCCCGTGTTTTTTTATGTCTCTCCTTTCTCCGGCTGTAACACGGGAGAGGTGTGTGTGTGTGGGGGGGAGATTTCCCATCAAAATATCCTCTGTCAAATGCACTTCACATGTAACTTTGCTGACACGAATCAGGGCTGGAGGAATGTCATTGAAGTTAATCCTTTTGTTTGGAAGGGGAAATCCAATAAATTCTCTGGCAGCTGGGCTTGGGCTTCAAGGATGATTTTTTTTTCTATATTTGCTTGAAATACCAGTCGCTTTTCCAGCCCCATTCAAGCCCAATTTCTTCCTTTTACACTTTCTTCTGTTCCTTTCATGTTTCCTTTTGGAGGAAAAGACTAACAAACAAACAAACAAAAATCCTTTGGAGTGCAATTGACAGACCCAAATTATTTAATTTGGTCCACAATCCTACTGAAAAAAAAAGGAAGTTCAAAAAGAAAACAACTAAATCAGCGTTGACCCTTATAAACAGCTTAGTTGGAACAAGGGCAAAGCAAGGTTGGTAGAGACAGGCTCCTTGAAGTTAGCTGAGGGTCTGTCCCTCTGATGTCGTGTTATTTCTCTTTTAAACAATATGTGAGCAGACCACACCAGCACCAGGAGGGCCAGAGGATGGCAGGGGATTAACTGCAAGAAACCAGCCAGGACCACTGATTTACACCCCGCAGCCTTATCTGTGCCCTGCAGGACAGAAAGGTGACACGTGGAGAACCAGCCCAGAGCTCTCGGACTATTAGAAGGGACAAAACAAATCCCGTCCCTCGCCTCCTGCACAGAATAACTCAATCTTTAATTACAACATGACAAGAGAAGTGACATAAGCCTATTATTTGATTGTAAGATCCTGTTCCCATCTGCACCAGATGCATTTCTTCTGAGACGATTGACTGTTTGTTTCTGCACTCAGATTTGCCAGCTCCTCTTTGCACCTGGAGCGCTCTTTCATTAGCAGTTTTGAGACTAATTTGGCTGAGTTTTCAAACTTCTCAAAGGGCCAATCTCACGACAAAAATGTTTTTAAAATAGATACCTCCTGGACTATCAATTATAGCAAAGAAAAAAACAGTAAATGTTTAAAGGAGAATATTCCCTGTGTCACTTTGCAATGCTTGTTTTGCATTTTTCAGCTCACAAGGGGTATGCAAGGATGTTCACCTTTTTTTATGCTGGCTGCTTTCCAGTCACCTTCACTTTCATTTATATTCAATTTCCATGTTGATTTCTACAGTTTCTCTGGCTTAGTGAGGCCACAAGCATAAGCTCTGAACTTGCAAACAGTGAAGAAGGAACCACTGATACGCATGAAAAAATAATAGGAATATTATGTATGCCTGGTTTTCCCAGGGCTACAGTGACTTTAGATGGTGCAAAAACTCCTCAGCCCTTCAGTGAACACATGCCTGGGAGAGCAGCAGTCTTCTGCTCCTCCTGCCATGGGTGCTTTTCCCCATCCCATCTCCACTGGCTCTCTAGGGCCACCACAACCATTTGTGTCGTTACAGGGATTGATATTCCTGCAAAATAGCCCAGGAACAGGAACAAGTTTTGATTTAAATTCAGTTTTGTTACCTGACCTGGTGCAACACCCAGAAGTGTTTGTTCTGGGGCAGGAGGTGGTGAAGGTACCTTTCCCCCATGGCGGTGACAGCTTGTGACAGCTCATCATGTTCATTGAAATGTGGCCTTAAAACCTTCCCGGATATGAAGGACTCTATTATCCTTGTTCTGCAGGACGACACAGAGAAAGGTTCAGGTGATGGTTATTCCATGCAGACCTTTAAACACCAGTTCATGGGGCAGATGTCTCTGGTGAAACTTCCCCTGCAGTACCACATCCAGCTCTGCAGCCTCCAGCATAAGAAGGACATGGACCTGTTGGAGCAGGTCCAGAGGAGGCCACAGAGATGCTCCAAGGGCTGGAGCCCCTCTGTTGTGAAGACAGGCTGAGAGAGTTGGGGGTGTTCAGCCTGGAGAAGAGAAGGCTTCAGGGAGACCTTATTGTGGCCTCCCAGTAACTAAAGGGGCTACAGGAAAGATGGAGACAAACTTTTTAGCAGGGCCTGTTCTAATAGGACAAGGGGTAATGGCTTCAAACTAGAAGAGGAGAGATTCAAACTAGATCTAAAGAAGAAATGTTTTACACTGAGGGTGGTGAGACACTGGTCCAGGTTTCCGGGAGAGGTGGTAGATGCTCCATCACTGGAAACATTCCAGGTCATGCTCTGAGCAACCTGATCTAGTTGAAGATGTCCCTGCTCATTGCAGGGGAGGCTGGACTAGATGTCTTTAAAGGTCCCTTCAAACTCAAACCATTCTGTGATTCTATGACTCTGGAGATGCTGGGAAAAGAGGGACATTCAGGGGCAACTGGCAAAGAGCTCACATACTCCATGCAAAGGAGAAATGGATCTGATTTATTCCCAGATACAGAGCAATTGTCCTAAAAAAGGGTTGCACCTGCCCTGTTCCCAAGAAATATCTTTTCCCCCCAAACCAGCGCTGCCTATGGGTTTGCTACATGAAGGAGCATGTGTATGGGGGGAATCTGGCAGAAAGAGACCACAGTCATGTAAATACATGCATAAACACATATAGAGCAACCACTTCAATAAGAGGTATCGTAACAAGTCTCCGTGACCAGAAAGCCTGTGGTGATTCATAGCTGTCACTTCCCTCCCTTGCCCCACTGCCCCCACAATTTGCTGAAGCCCCAGTGGTCATTATTCACCGCAAACAACACAGCTGGATAAACTCAGTGATCAGACAGGTCTTTCTTATTTCTAATGGGAATCCTGCCTGAACTCTGGCCTGCCTGGGCAGCCCTGGGAGAAATTAGCTGATTAAAAATGTCCAGGGGGAGCTGCAAATGGGAAGAGTTTTATTCTTCTAAAATGCAGTTGGCAATGCACCCTGTTTAGTGAGTTATCACAAGATGCTGCGTGACCAGACTATTTCATTAAGGCATCTCCTTCCTCCGATTCATTGTCTGACCTGAGTTTTTTATACCCTGAACTGGGGGAAGTGGTGTTTCTCCATCCAGTGTCCCCGGGAAGGTCGGGCTGGGCTAACACAAAATACTTTCTAGTTTTCAGCTCTAGGACAGCATTTGCCTTCTCTTCACCTCTGAGTACAGTGAGTTTGGCTTTCCTGCGTGCTGCCCCCTCTCTCTGCTCAGTCTTTTTTCCCTTTCAGCGCTCGGTCTTTTTTCCATTTTTCCCTTATGCACTTCACTCCTAAAATGTTAGAGCTAAGATCTGGCATGCTTTGGCCGGCGAGCGCTCTCACTGTCACTCCGGGGGAATTCATGGTGGTGAAATCCATCTTACTTGGCTTTCCAGCCCCGCGCCTGCCGACGTCTCCATCTGAGCTGCAGACCCCCGCGCTCCCCAGACGTTAGAGTCAAGAGAGGAAAACAGGCACTTCTGAGGTGCAATTCATCTCAGCCCCATGTAGACATTTCTATTAGGTCTGAACCATGCTCTGTTTCTCTTCACTGACTATAAAGGGAGCCTGGGGTGACTAGCTTGCCTGGAGGCCTCTCTCGTGTAGATGCCTATGTTAGGTGAGATTAATTCATTCCTGGAAGCCAGTTGGTGTCGAAGTCAGGCACCCAGCTTTATGTCAGAGCTTTCATTTTGGAGCATTCCTTGCAAATTTCTTCCTTTGTCCCTGCCTTGCAGAAGCTGCAGAAGGGCTCTGATAGAGGTTAATCAACCCGCTTTGATAAACCTCGACAGCAAGTGCAAGGTCCTGCACCTGGGACGTGGCACAAATACAGCTTGAGCAGGGAATGGCTGGAAAGCAGCCCTGAGGAGAAGGACTTGGGAGTGCTCGTGGATGAGAAGCTCAACATGAGCCAGCAACGTGCACTGGCAACCCAGAAAGCCAACTGCATCCCAGGCTGCATCAAAAGAAGTGTGGCCAGCAGGGTGAGGGAGGTGATTCTACCCCTCTATTCTGCTCTGGGGAGACCCCACCTGGAGTACCGTATCCAGATTTGGAGTCCTCAACACAGACAGGACAGGGACATGTTGGAAAGAGGCCAGTGGAGGGCCACAGAGGTGATCAGAGGGATGGAACACCTCTCCTATGAAGACAGGCTGAGAGAGCTGGGCTTGTTCAACCTGGAGGAGAGAAGGCTCTGGGGAGACCTTATAACAGCCTTCCAGTACCTGAAGGGGGCTACAAGAGAGATGGGGAGGGACTTTTGGTCAGGGAGGGGAGCCATAGGATGAGGGGGAATATTTTTAACCTGAAAGAGGGGAGATTTAGATTAGATTAGAAATTTTTTAACTGTGAGGGTGGTGAGACACTGGCCCAGGGTGTCCAGAGAAGCTGTGGATACCTCATTCCTGGAAGTGTTCAAGACCAGGCTGACTGGGTCTTTGAGCAACCTGGTCTGGTGGGAGGTGCCCCTGCCCATGGCAGAGGGGTTGGAACTCGATGGTTTTTAATGTCCCTTCCAACTCTAACCATTCTATGATTCTATGATTTGGTGGCTCATCCCTGGAATTTTGCCCCATCCCTGGAAACATTCCAGGTCAGGTTGGACAGGGCTCTGAGCAACCTGATCTAGTGGAAGATGTCCCCGCTTATTGCAGGGGGGTTGGACTAGATGGTTTTTTAAGGTCCCTTCCAACCCAAACCATCTTATTCTATGACTCATGGCAAGCGTGGGAGCCCTCCTGGGTCAAGGAAAAGCCATGTTGCAAATGAGTTCTACAGAAAGCTGCCACATCTCTCAAGAAAATCAGGCCATGCAGAGGCAATGGACCGATGCTACTTTGTGTGCATGCATGTTGGAGATTCAGTGTCCTCTGCTGAGCATGACCTGTCACCAGCTCAGTAAAGACAAGGTGCAAGTGTTGGCAATGCAGACCATGAGATTCTGAGTTTTTTAATGTAGCTCCAGTGGCCTGCAAAAACCACATGGAAGAACAATGAGAAGACACAGGCAGAGTGAAATCTATAGACACACAGCGCTAAATCAAAACACCACCACGCTGCTAACACAGATGTCAAAACAAAGTATGAGCTCTGGGATTCATCTTTTGCCAGTTCAGTGCAAACAATTTGGCTCACGGAAATTAAGCGAGGAAATCTAGCTTCAAACATGTCCAGAGAATGAGTGGGAATGTGGATGACATCCAGCTCTTTTGAACTTGGTTGATATTCAGAAAACGAGGCACTGATAGTCACTGGTTAGCTGTGGAGGACAGTGGTACATTGCTCCCTGTGCTGCTCCTGCAGGAGGTCTGACTGGTGCAGTAAAGCAGTCTCTTGGTGGTGAAATAGTAAACAAGGGAACAACCATGAGAGGTTGTTTTATGTGAATGTATATTTCATCCTGATCTAGGTCTCTGATACATGCAAACCTTCATGAACTGGGGTACAGGTCATGGAGAGCTGGTGGTGTTCACCAGCACCTCTGCTCAGGAGCCCTCATCTTTCCACTCTCACAGTATCACAGAATCACAGAATGATATGGGGTTGGAAGGGACCTCTGGAGATCATCCAGGCCAACCCCCCTGCCAGAGCAGGGTCACCCTGTGCAGGTTGCACAGGAACGTGTCCAGGCGGGGTTTGAATATCTCCATGAAGTTCCTCCTCATGTTTAGGTGGAACTTCTTATGTTCAAGTTTGTGCCCGTTCCCGCTTGTCCTGTCCCTGGGCACCACTGAAAAAAGACTGGCACCATCCTCCTGACACCCACCCTTTAAGGATTTATAGGTGTTGATCAGATCCCCCCTCAGCCTTCTCTTCTCCAGACTAAAAAGGCCCAAGTCCCTCAGCCTTTCCTCATCAGAGAGATGTTCCAATCCTCTCAGCATCTTTACTTCTGTGTCAGGAGACATGTTTAGAATCAGGTGATGCTTCTAGCTACCTAGATACCACATGGCTTTAGCAACATATAGCCAAATCCAAGCCAATATATCTAGTAGCACTTACTATTTAAGGTTTGGTTCCACTCTAAGTGGACTCTTAACTGGGTTAGTTTCTGGTTCACTGTTGACTTAACATCTCTTTGTCCCAGAGTCTCTGCAGTGACAGTTTGCATCCACACGCTAAAACCACCTGCTTGTTGGTCCATCTGTGTTACCTCTGAGCCAGACACTTGTCCATTAGATGCCTGGCCTGAAGCTGAAGTCACAAAATGCATTTGCACTATCTAATGTTTTTAGTTTCAGACTTGATCAAGGACATCAGTGAAACACAATAGATTTTAGGTAGCCCCCTAAAATTGCGCTGGACTAACTTTGTTCACCATAAAGATTTGGAAAAGCCCTCAGGGTGAGACTTACCAACTGGAGAGTGTGCAGGCATTTACCACACTCAGCACAGATGGCTTGCTGAGTCAAAAAGACCTCCACTGAAAGAAATCTGCCCTGGCACTGCACAGAGAAAAAAGAGGTGCTTCAGGGTTGTGTTTTCCCTTGCTAACTGCAGTCAAGTCTTGCTCACCCAAGGTTAACCATGGACTATTTCCTAGAGTGATGCTGAGTATCCTACAAAGATGAATGGTGGTGACCAAGGACACCAACAGCTAAAGACGTATCCCAGAGCCAACCTGCATTCCAGTGATCCTGCCAAAATCACTTCATGGCATCTCAGATAGCAGCTGGCTTCTCTCTTCTGTAGCAGAAAGTCCTTTTCTGCCAGTGAAACTGTGGGACAGGTCTTTCATTAATTCAGATCCACTGTCTGCAATTTGATCAGTGTGCTCTGGGACCCCAGAGTAAAAAAAAAAACTTCTGGATAGAGAGGATTTTTTGGCTGTTACCTATTTCTTCTCATTTCTTTTGACTCCTCAGTCTTCCTGCCCTTCCTATTTTTCATGCTATTCTTCTGGGTCTTTCTCCTTGTCAGATATCCTGAGCATCCCCTGGGACAATTATTGTAACTTCAGTTCAGGGATAATTTGTAGAGGATTTGCAAAGACAGATGATACTAGAAGGAAGGTCCCAGCTGTTGCGAGTGAACATAGCTGTGCCACTGCATTTCTGTACTTTCATGATTTCCTGATCCTCCCAGGGATCCACCAAGGCTGATCTGGAGATGAGGAAGAACTTGGTTAGGAGATCAGCAGGATTTGGAGATGATGTGGCAGCAGCCTAGTTGATGACATGCAGTTGGTAACACATGGTCAAGAAAATTGTCATGTTCTGCAGACTGAGAGAGCAGCTAATTTTGTCTCTCTTCTGGCCACCGTTCTTCATGGTGTTTACAAAACACAATCCCTGTTCTAATACACATGGGCATGGAGAGTTGGGTTCATCCCACCCAACTTCAGCTACTTACTGTGGAAATGGTCACTTGGAGCTCTTGCTGCAGACAGTGGAGAGAAGAGGACACACTCGGAGTTGGTCTTTGGGTCAGTTATTAAAGCCTACACTGGTATGAGCTGCTATGGAAAGCAATCAGCACTTTTAGACCCTGCTTCTGGAGAAGATGATTTTCATCAAAGAATTGCTTTCTTGTCTCAGTTGTCTATAAGGAAACCAGCTCAACCTACCTGCATTTAGTCATCTTAGTCATCCATCCTTAAGTACAGAGGTGCAGGAGTGTACAGCTCTAGTTAATCCATGAAAAAATGCTGGATGATATAAGGCTCTTTCCACATGGAGGCTTTTTCTCTTAAGGAAGGAAAGATAAACTTGGGGGGATCTAATTTGAGGGAACTGCCCAGTGAATCTTGATGGGTTTTTCTTCTTGTGAGTAATTTTTAACCTTGTTTCCAGAAGTCTAGGGTGTTTGCCTCTGCTGGTGCTGGTAGACACAGCTCTGGAGAAGCACAGTGAGATTTTAGTCCACTAGTTAGTGAATGATCTGGTTCAAATCCAGAAGGATCGTGTTGGCTCTTCTGCCTGGGACATCAGCAGCTGTGTCACTAAGATGAAAGTAACTCATTAAGGCAGAAATTCCCTAGACCTTGATCCCTGCTCCCAGTAGTATAAGGGTGTCCAAACAACCCCTGACAAGAAACCCCCATGTGGATCGAAAGTTCTCTGGGGAAGCCAGGAATATAGGAAAAAGCTTGAAATGGTGTTAGCACGGTCCTGTGGTTAAAGAGCCATTCTGACTTCTGCATCATGCTTCTTGTGTGACCCTTGGAGATGCCAACTAGTCTTTCTGTTTCTTAGTTCCCTCTTTGCAAAGTGGAGGGACAGACTCTGTTTATGCAATTGCAGATTCTTCAGGACAAGAACTCTCTTCTTGCTCAATTAAGTTCAGGGACCACAGAGTCCTGACCTCAGCTCATGTTTCTAAACAAAAGTGACATGTAAAAATCAAGAATTCACAAACCCAAATAGAACAACAACTGAGAAATACCTAAGTCTGAATTTACAGAAAACAACTCTTGCTTCAGATGTGAAAAAACAATTGCACGTTGCTGTCAGACCTTAGTGCAAGACACAAATAAAGGAGTGGAAGGGAAAACCTGTACTGTAAATCCTTACTGTTTGCATTTTAAATTCCTTTGTTCCTTTGCCATTGGCTTGTAAACCATTAAGACATGCAGTAAAAGCTACATTTTCTTTTCTCTAGGCTTTTGGATGCTGCCATTGGGTTTGCAAGGTGGGATAGCAGTAAAGGGAACAGCATGTTTCCCTTGGCAGCGTGGCATTTTCTTTTCATACTGAATGCAACAGCAGTAAACTGAGTTTAAATCCATAACCATTAGCTGAACGCTCATTGACGCTAAAGAAGAATCCAAGGAGCTGGCTGTCCTCTTGCTGATAGTGCACAGACTCCACAGGAATAATCAAAGTCAGAAACTTTGGCTCAAAAGAAGCAGTTGCAAATACAGAACTAGGACCAGATCTACACGAATGGAGCAATCCCATCCCATTTTTGGGACAGTTCAGTCATTGAAGTCAATGCTTGTAATCCTGAACATTAAGAAAATCTCTTTTTTTTTTATAATATAAGCACTGTGATAGATTCTGTACCAACTCAGTGCCTAGTCCACAACCTTAGAACCAAAGAAACAAAAAGGACAGGGTTTCATCTGCTCGGTGCTTTGCCCCAGACCCATCTCCACACCTTGTGCTCTGTCGGATGCTTTTCAAACCTGGGGTTTTAAGTTCTGACCAAGAGTTTGCATCTTCTCCAGGCAAGTTAGTTATTGCCCTCACAGCAGCAGGTCTAGTGGGTCAGGTCTGGGTCAGGTCTAGTGAGCAAATTTCTGTGTGTTGGCAAACCAAACCCTCGAGATGTGCAAAGATGCTCCCAACAATGTGAAATCTCCGATGCTGGTTACTGTGGCACGTCAGGCACGTTTGGACAAACCTGCATGATGGCTGTGTGTCAGCTGCAGAGGAAATAAGCAGTCTCATTGTGCCGAGATGGATGTGTCGTCCTTCCCTGTTCACCACTCCTCTGGTTTTCCTCCCTTTGGTAAACCAGCTGGTAATCTTTCCGAGATGAGGACTGCCTTTAGCAGGAGTCTGTGCAAGGCTCAGCCTGTTTGTAGTCATATCCCTGCGTAGGACTGTTTGGTGCTACTGTGACATAAATAATACACTCTTTATTGATAAACAGATAAGAAGTTCCCTAGGTCTTAGTTCACTGGACTATATCCCAGTTCAGGAATTATCTCACAGGTGAGTTCCCCTTCCAATCACATATGGTCCCGCCAGTGACTCCCACAGTTACTTACACATGAAAATAATATTAGAAAAACATTTACTGTAAGCTTTAGCTTAATTTAGTAGAATTTAGCAGCTGGAAATAACAAGGAGGAGCCAGCACCTTGCAAAGAGCCAGCACTGCATAGACCACCAGCAAGTGCTCCACAGACCTCAGCTTGGAAAGTGATGAGACAGATGGAAGTCATTATTTTGTTTTGAACAAAATACCATCTGGGGCCAACATTTGCTGTCTGTTACTTCTGAGTAAATCCAGAGAAACTCCATCGTGTTCCTTAATAATCAGTCCTGGGACCGATCTTATTAAATATTTTCCTTAATGAACTTGGCAGAAAGAAGCAGGCGCCTGGTCATGAGATCTGCTGATGACACAAGCTTGAGTGACTGTAGTGCTATTGCAGAGGTGGATCAGAATATGATATGGGAAGAGCTGGATGACCTTGAAGGAAGACTGAGTGAGAGAATTGAGTGAATTTTAAGAGTAACAGAGAGTAAGAGATTTCACTTCGAGACTAAGGTGGAAGTTCATTGGCTGTAGAGGAAAAAAAGACCTGAATTAGTCTGTCTGAGCACAGTGGTCTTAAAAAGAACAACTGCAGTCATAATATATTGCAGGGAAGGTGTTTGCAGTACAGATAGGGAAGGGTTCATACCATTGCACAGAATGCAGCTGAGACATCATCTAAACTGCTGTAAAGCTCTGGTCACCCAAATTCAGGGAAGATGAGTCGAAAGTTGGAGAAGTGCAAAGGGACCATTGAGTGCACCTCATGAACAGCAGCTAAAGAGCTCAGCTTGTTCAGCTAAAGAAAACAGGTATGTTCATCAACTACATCTGTACCAGTAAATTAAACATTCCCAAGATGGTTCTTTGACACTGAGGTCCACCAGGAAGGAATAAACCACGTCCAGGGTGGTTATACCCAGTCCGCTGACTGGGCAGTCCATGATCCATGCTGACTTCAGGAACATCCTTAGCATTGCTTGAGAGGTTCCCAGCTGGCACAGGCTGAACCTTTGCCATTGATGTTCCAGGAACTGCATAGTCGTGACTGAGTGTTCCTGGCAGTGTTTCCATCAGGATACAAACATCAGCAAAGGAGAAAGGACATTGAAGCTGAAGGAGTAGTTGGTACAAAAAGCAGCAGCTATTACATAGACCTGAGCAAGTTTGGGGTAGAAATTAAAGACAGGGGCTTTCCCCGCTGTATTTAGGTGTGCATGTCTGTACACATCTGCACTGGAGTGAAGGGGAGCCACACATGAGGTGACTATTTCACTCTAAGATGGTGTCTAAGCTACACCATCATGACAGTTGCCTTGTGGAGCTGCTTACTTCTGTCCTTCAGTGCCAAATGCCAAAAGGGATTTACACATCTCATGTGTAGATATCTGTGCTAAGGGAAATGAATGCCATTCTGAAATTTTTTCAAGTATCCATGGAGCAAATTCTAGAACACTTTCAAGGAGCACACATGGCCACTTGCCAGCATTTGTCACCTAGAAGAGGACACCATCAACATGAAGAGGACATAAACACCTAAGCAGCATGGTGTCTGAAACTAAAGGAGAGATCCCCAGACAACGGAAATTGATGGGATCTTTGGAGCTACACTGATTTACAACAGAAATAATCTTGTTCATCGTTTTTTTTTGTTAGCACAAACAATTAATTTGGTTCCTTTTTTAAAAACACATTGTCTTGTACCTGAGTGTGACTTTCTCCAGTCATACTGGGGCTGCTCCATTGATTTTAGCAAAACTGCTTGTTGTTGTCACTCACGTGGTAAAAGAATTAGTAATCAAAATTATAGTAATTAACTCCAAAACTTATTCTTGTCCAGTTAATACAGTGACAAAATACGAAATTCCTTGTTCAGTTAATACAGTGGCGAAAGAAAGAAATGTCTCAAGTCCATGAGCATCCTTTGAGGTTTGTAAAATTGACATTTTTACACCTTGCCTGCTTGCACAGCACAGGTGGTGTGTCCCTCCAAAACATGCCTGAGCAGCCAGCCAGATGGATGGGTTCCATCCACCTTCTCCACAGAGGAGAAATGCCAGTTAACGCATCCATGAGCCACTCAACCAGCTCAGCTCTCTGCCCGGAACATGAAATCTGTTTTTTTTTTCTGGAAAATCTCAATGAATGGATCAGAGAGCTACCAGGACTATAAATATATAGAATGACCCTCTCAGCTGGGACATGCGAGCCCCTTGGCAACTGAATCTCCACTTCCTATTGCAGGTTGTGGAGAGTGTGGGGTAAAATCACAACAAACAACAGATTCAGATCAAGATTTCCATGAGGGACAGTCTCCTAAATCATGAATAATCACCTTGCAGCAGTGGTTAAGGGTGCAAGGAAGAATTAGGGAGTCACTGCAGTGGGTACGGCACAAACACACACAACTTCTCCCACCTACACGTGTATTTGTATATGGCCACAGGGGTAACAGACACAGCACACACACACACAGATGTATGTGTATCCTTTGATCATCCTGCTTGCTTTTCTCGGAGCTATTCAGCCTCAGCTGTGCTTGGTTTAACTGCAGTCGAGCGCTGATGACATGCACGTTAAATCCTTGCCTTACAAGACTGGGGGAAGAAAGAACATTAATAAACGTGCTGATTTCCAAGCTGCACAGCACGTTGGTCCTTGTTTTCCAGTGCTGTTTCCTCCTCTTTCCAGCAATATCTTGCCTTTCAGATCTATCCCTTAGCTTGAGCCAGCAGACTGATTTATTTATTTTTTTTTTTCACAAGTGTTCCCCGTTTATAACTGGGGGACAGGGGAGAGAAAAGAGATGATGATGATGATTAGCACATGTACCATGTGCCCCAGAGCAGGAACCAGCAGGGAAGATGTGTTCATGGTGCAGCTTCTTAGCGCAACATGTGCTTCATCTGTCTTTTTCTGATTACGGTTTCTTTCTTCTACTCACTGTTTTGTGCTTTGATGATTTTTGGTGGGTTTTTTGCTTTCCTGCCAACATTGCTTTGAGAGGTAGGGTTTCCAGCTCTACGGCTCCTGGACAGTCCTGCCACACGAACTGCTCAATGTCATCAGTGTCTGGCTTATGAAGGCATTTTTCTTTGAGGTAATACAGTCATATGGATTGCCTGAAGACAAGTGGTTTCATTTCCAATTCTGGAGCTGATCCACAGTATGAATTCTGTGGGGCCATGGGCACCAGAGCTGAAGGTAGGTCTTTGCTGTCCTACATGTCAGATTTGTAGTACCTACAGGCATCAAGATTTGTTTAAATGGGACTTTGGAACAGCTGATAGCCTTCATACTGAGGCAAGGTGGGACAAGCCTTGGATTTACGGATGCACAGAAGGGAGGCTGAAAAGCCCATGACAGACATACCCATCTTGGACAAGTCCTCCTGGACTCTCTGATTTCCTATAATGAAGTTAGAATCTTCTAGCTTCTGGACTCATGTTTTCTAGAAAATCTGCTACCATGACACTTCCTGAGCTGCTGTCCTCATCCCTTCAACTTTGGGAAGCCAACAGGCTTGAAAGAAATAGTCTCTGTCTACAGGGTAATTTGCATGGCTGGGTTGCTCCAGACCTCTGGGCTGTGAAAGCTGCAAGAGCCCCTCGTAGCCAAAAGGACAGGACTGACAAAGTGATGTTTGGGTATTTTTTTAAGGTGTCTTCAGAGCCCCTTTGCATGACAAAGAGAAGGCTCAATGCATTCAAACTTCCCATTAACATAAATTATTTCTCAACACAGCCTATCTGGAAAAAAGATGTCTCTCATTTCCTGGGACACCCTTCTTTTTATTTCGTGTTCACCACATGGGAGCCCAAGTGAGAATCTGTGATTATCATTTACCAGAGTTTGGACAACACAGAAAGACTTGATACTTCCACTCCACCTTGAGAAAACTGCCTTCATATTTGGCTACCCCAGCAGTGGAACAAGAAGATCAGTGCCAAGTGAATACATCATTGCCAAAATATATGGCTGCTGACAAACTATAAGGCTGGAATGAAGATTTCAAAGCCTTGGGCCTGGACCAGGACACTGTGCTGAGATTGTACAGTGTTGGCTAGACAGCTGGGGATGGAGTAAATGGGTATCATGACATAAGCCATCATCTGATGATCTCCAAAACCTCACTGAGATATTTTTTTACCTCCTCCATCCTTAGGAAGGTTATTTGTTCTCTGTATTTTAGATGGAGAATCCCTATTTCAGGGAACTGCTAGAAGCAGGTAGGCTGTTCTGCATTCCTGCAGTCCCAGTGGTCAGACTAACAGGAATGACCACGCTGGGGTAAGACTAAGTCATCTGGATAGTGTGCAGAAAGCTCATTTACACTCCTTAGCACATTGTCCATCTGCAGCTCTTTCTGCACTCTCCAATCAGAGAATCATAGAATGGTTTGAGTTCGAGGGGATCTTAAAGATCATCCAGTTCCACCCCCCCAGCCATGCAGGGACACATCCCACTAAACCAGCTTGCTCAAAGCCCCATCCAGCTTGGCCTTGAACACCTCCAGGGATGGGGCAGCCTGTGGCCAGTGTCTCACCATCCTCAGAGTAAAGAATTTCTTCCTAATACTTCATCCAAATCTCTTCTCTTTCAGTTTAAAACTGTCACTCCACTCCCTGATCAAGAGTCCCTCCCCATCTCTCCTGTAGCCCCTTTAGGTACTGGAAGGGGCTATAAGGTCTCCCTGGAGCCAAGCTCCAGTGCAAAACCAAATAAACAAAACCACATCTCAGTATCCTTACAGTCTGGGCTAGAACATTGGCAACATCAGTAGTAGTGTCTCAGGACCTGACTGGAAAAGCTTTTTATCTCCTGTGGGATTAACCCCTTCATTATATGTTACCTGGCATATAGTCCAGCAGTTCTTCAGAAGCAGGTTCAGGCTTTCTAGTGTAAGGGCCCCGTATCCAACACAAATATACTGAGTGCAAGGGGCAAACAGATGAGTGCTAGAGGGCTACGGTCTTCTCACATGTTCCCTTGGACATGTAGGAAGACACATTTCCAAAAACCACCGTCCCCAGAGACATTCCTCTCTGCAAGGGAATGTGCTTGTTAAGCCAGGGGGAGAAAAAACCATCTTAGAAATGAAACAGGTTGTTCTCCAACACTTAGAGTGAGGGACTGAGACTGTTAATACATCCCGAAGTCCAGGTCACACATCTTTTAGTTATCAGACTTGTCTGGAGACCAAGGCTTCAGCTTCTGACCCACTTTAACCCGGGGCCCAGCCCAGGAGCAAATGTGGGCAGAGCCACCTTGGCATCCCTCTGCTTAAGACCACTTCAGCAACCAAACCCCAGAAAAAAATCCTCAATAGGTCTGGGACTGTTCTATCTTCTTGCAGCTGTGCATGGTCCCTGCATTGGGCCTGGCTGAGAAGGAGTTAATTTTCCCCGTAGCAGCCCTCAAAGTGCTGTGCTTTGTATCGGTGGCTAGAAAGTGGGTGATAACACACCAGTGTCTTGGCACTGGCTGTCTCTCCAACATTCCCCCTCCCTCATCAGTAGGCTGAAGGTGGGCAAGATCTTGAGAGGGGACATAGCCAGGACAGTTGACCCAAATCGACCAAACCGGTCCTTTGCTCTGGAGAGACCTCCCTGCAGTGCTGCATTCAGCTCTGGGGCCTCAGCACAGGAGATGTGGACCTGTTGGAGCGGGGCCAGAGGAGGCCACGGAGATGCTGGGAGAGCTGGAGCCCCTCTGCTGGGAGGACAGGCTGAGAGAGTTGGTGGGGTTCAGCCTGGAGAAGAGAAGGCTCCAGGGAGACCTTATTGTGGCCTTTCAGTACTTGAAGGGGGTCTACAGGAAAGATGGGGACAGAGTTTTTAGCAGGGCCTGTTGCAATAGGACAAGGGGTAATGGTTTTATGATAAAAGAGGGGAGATCCAAACTGGATCTAGGGAAGAAATGTCTTACACTGAGGTGGTGCGACACTGGCCCAGGTTGCCCAGAGAGGTGGGAGAGGCCCTATCCCTGGAAACATTCTAGGTTAGGTTGGACAGGGCTCTGGGCAACCTGATCTAGTTGAAGATGTCCCTGCTTATTGCAGGGGCGTTGGACTAGGTGGGCTTTAAAAATCCCTTCCAACCCAAACCATTTGATGATTCTTTGATATACCGTACCATATCACATCTGCTCAGCAATAAAAGTTAAGAGAAAGGAGGAGGAGGGAAGGCATTCATTATCATGATGTTGTCTTCCAGAGCAACCACTAAATGTTCTGAAGCCCTACTTCCTAGACATTACCTGCTGATGGGAAGTAGAGAATAAGCATTTTGCTTTACTTAGATTTCACACACGGCCTTTGGTTTGGCTTTATTAAACTGCCTTTACCTTGAGCCACAAGCTTTTGAGTTTTTTCCACCTTATTTTCTCCCCTCCCCATCCTGGTGTGGAGGGAAGTGATAGAGCAGCTTGGTGGGCACCTGGTGTCCAGCCAAGGTCAACCCACCGCAGCCCCACCACACATTGTTGACCTTAAGCATAAAGAGTCCAAACAATAGCCTGATGTTTAAGTCTCTAAGGTCCAGGGAACCCTTCTACTCATCAAACTACTACATCCCAGCCATTCTGCAGTGGCTACTCCACGGTTTCCCTTGAGCTTTGAGCTGAGAGCATGTACAAATATCCACGCTGGAGTCACCAGCATATGCAAGGAGTTGGGAGAGTGGTGGCATGTATTGGTGAAGGGAAGAAGACAGGGAAGCATGAAGTACAGGCCCTGATTTTGGAAAGCAGTAATAGGGACAAGGAGGGGATAGAAGAGAATTGGAGATAAGGGGTCAGATAGCTCACTGAAAAGACCTTTTAGGAGACAAAATTTGGAAAAAAAAAAAAAAGTGAAAAAAATGAGGGAGCATGCTTCTAAATGTTTACTGGGGAGTGTTTCAACCCAAAGGGCTGGTGGTGGGATAGATGCTTCCTAGTATCATCCCTTTTCCATAGCCCACATGCTGCAGGATTTATGGCTCCACACTGAACAATCCAATAGCTGCAGCTGTTTGGCTCCCTGAAATAAGCTAGGGATGATTTTCCAACCCTTAGCATGACTGGCACAACATGTTTCATGTCCATACAGATGAACTTTCTTACCTTGTTTCTTAGGTAGCTTGGTGCTGGGTCCCAACTTGCTGAGCTATTCTCCTGCCTGAAACTTCTTACTGGTTTGAGAGCCATGGCCAGGCTCTTTTCAATCTCCTTGAAAATTCACTAATTAATTGGACTGCCCTGGAGCTTTAAAACCCCTTCTCCCACATGGACATGGCCCTTCTGGACTGCAGCATAACTCTGCAGGGGTGCATGATAGATCTGGCACATAAGATACCTGCCAAGATAGCTTTTGCAAAGGGTCCCTGAAAACACCATTACTCTGTTTGCCTCCCAGTTGACCTACAACACCTCACTCACTACCACAGAACAAACAGACAGGAGCTCCTGTAAGCCAGGAAGACAGAGTCACTCACCAGCCTTTGCACTGTGCCTCGAACATCTGGTTGTTGATAGGGGAATGAATAAGCTAGAGGGCTGATGTGAACCAGATTGTTTTGCACTCTGTCCAAAAATTCCTCTGCAAACTTCCAGTGTCGACTTTTGGCTTATCTTTCACACATAGCCTCTCTGGGCACTTTCTGGGAAACCAGGAGAAGTACGGATTTGCACCAGCTGAGAAGAAGGATTTGTCATGCTCATCGTGCTATGCTTTCATCTGAGCGGACGGGTTTGAGCTTGATTAAGGACACACTCCTCCGTGTCTTCGGAGCGAGGAGAGGCACTCACCCAAGCTCCAAAGCAAGTGGAGCAAGAAGGGGCAGGAAGAAAGGGACTGTGAGAAAGGACTCTGCTTCCTACAGAGCCTTGGAGCTTGGGTGAGTGAGGAAGGAGCTCAGAGTGGGTGGGAGAGAGAAGGAGCTGTAGGCAAACTCAAGAGCCATGTATGAAGCCCCAGTACATTCTTGATGTTGTGCCTTGTTCACTTTGGCCAAGGGCTGGGGTCAGCATTTGCATCTGCCCTGTCAACCATTTTTTCCAGACCATGAGGATTCCTGCAGAACAAAGTCTGGCCAGTAGTTTGTTATTGAATGCCAATCCCTTTCTGAAGGTGAGGCAGTTTTTTTTTATCTAAGCCTTCTCCCTCACAAACAAGTGAATAAAAAACATCCTGGGCCAGCAGGAGAGACTTTTGGGCTTTCAAAAACGAGTGCCCAGCTTCCTCCTAACTGAGGCATAAAGGGAAGCAATTCCAGGAAAAAAAATCCATCATGGGCTGCTGAGTTTATCAACAGCCCTGGCTGTGTTGCCTGCAGAGGGCAAGAGGCAGAGCCCATCTACAACATCAAGGCCATCACAGTCTGATCCTTGGTGCCCAGTGCTGACACTCTTCCTTTCTCTACTCTGCCTTCCAGAGAGCTGTAATTTTTTCCCTGGATGTTAATGGCTGTTTACAATGACTTCTCAAGATTAAACTTTGGCCCAGGCTCTCTATTATGGCCTACCCTGGCCCAAATAAACCAATAAAAGTCTTTTTATATAGCAGAGAGAACAATATCTTCCCTTTAGCGTTGCATAGTCAGGATAATGAACAGACATGGCAAGAAATCATGAGGCTTCTTTGCAGTAAGGATGATTCAAGTTAAGAAATCTTAAGGATTAAGAAAAACTTGCTAGCAGAGAGCAGGACTCTGGAATCAGCTGACTGAGCTCTCTCTGGTCTCCGAGACTGCATGTCATTAAGCACCATCTCTTTAACTATTTAAGGTAAGTCTCTGCTAGGAATGGCACAGTTATAGATGATCCATCCATGGTCCAGAAAGACAAGCCAAGAGTGATGGGCTGACACTGGCTCTATTGGACATGGGGGGAGCTTCTAGCACCTTCTCACAGAATCCACTGCTGTAGCCCCTCTGCTACCAAAACCTTGCCACACAAACCCAATACACCAAGTAATGCTTCAAGATGCCTTTCAGTTTTATTTCTCTATAGATTCACAAGTTGTCTTTGGGGCTAGCCCATAACCTTGAATCTTCCCATAAAAGAGCGCATGAACTTCTACTGGTCTTTTGGAAAGTCTAGCTGAACTTGAGAGAATGAGAACTACATATCTCTAGGCCACCTTCAAGACCAGATGTATCATGTACAGATGAGCTCAGGGGCCATGGTGCTCAAGAGCTTAATGTGCCAGCAGTTGCACTGCATGACCACAACAACCATTTTCTGCCTTCCAATGCTGAGGAAATGCTTAAGGTCTACAGCTTCAGACCCCAGCACAGGGAAAGAACTGAGGTCCCAGTCTCACAGAGTCCATTTGGAATTGCTAATGGAGGAGCCAGGAGGAAAGGAAAATCATTACGCTATAATTCAGTGCATGAAAGAAGACTACAGAGACGGAGAGGCCTCTTGAGTCATCTGATCAAAATGTTGCTGTCACAGATACTCTGCCATATGTTGCCATTCGCACCTTTAATGCTACTAAAATGCTTTTCCAGAATTGCATTCCTTTGAGGATTCAAAGCCATCTGCTAATTTTTCCTCTTCAAAAGTAGCCATGGCCCAATTTACATCCATGTATATTTGTGCCAACAGAGACCTGAAACTTAAATACCACTTTCTGCCTCCTGCATCTTTACCATGCACAGCACGGAAAGCTCACTTCTCCCGTCCACCCCTAACAAGGACTTTAGTCTCCAGACTGTTTGAGAAACCCAGATTTGATGCCTAAAACTACCAAAAAAAAAAAAAAATATGACTACAGGTCTTTGTTGACAAAACTGGCAATAGCTCTTAGCATAATGTCATATAAAACTAGCTCATTTTCTTATTAGTATAATTACAAAAGTTTCGTTTCCTTCCTTCCTGTTCACACCTTCTCTCTAAGCTGAAAGCAAAGGTTTCTGTAATTATTACTGCCAAGCCCAAACAACTCAAAAGAAATCAAATCTGGCAGGTGAAACATCTTCATTTGCCGTGTCTTTCAATGGCTTATTAAATATTTCAAATACAAACACTTACACTCACACCCACACCCACACAGATGCTCACACAGGAATGCCTTTTTTTAACATTACTTTATGAGTCTCCCCCGACGCCAAAGAATGAGTAAAGGAAGCTGGAAAATTCTTTTGGATCATAAGGTTGAGAAGACACAATCCAAGAAATGTTGATGTTGAAAGACAGAAAGATCCGTCAAGTCAAACTGAGGTGGCTCCTGGACATGTTTTCTAATAACTTAAATTCATACTGCATTATATATCCTGAAATGCTTTAAGACTCAGACTGTGGTTGCTGATTTTCTTTCATAATTCAGCAGGGGAAGAGGGCAGTAGCCAAGCCATGTCGGTAACACAGCAGTTTTCAGGAAGGAATGCAAGTACAGAGTGAAATTTAGTGGAAAAGCAAGCCAACCTTGAGGAGGTACATTGGGTGGGAATCATCTCACCCGCGTTTGGATGTCTCCAGTGTAGAAGGGTCCATCCCAGCTGGACACCCTGAACTCTCATTTTAGTTGAAGGAGAGAAATAGCCACATTGAGCACAGAGATCATTTAATCTGTTTTAAATATCTACTTGAGATAAGATGAATCATACCCTGCAAGTGCCTCCTTCCCTCCATTGACTGCAGAGTCCAAACATAGAATTACTTGCAATGTAAACATATAGGGTGGGATTTATAACATCTATTTTATGTTTACAAAGTGTATGCTTTCCTCTGAGACAGAAATCTAGGTTTCCACTCAAGTCAATGGGGCAAAATCTGGTCAATACAGCCAATGGAGTTTTAAATAGCAACCCAACCAAGCAGATACAGATTTTATACATATTATTTATTGTTTACTTAATTTGCTTAAATTGTTATTGCTCTTTATTCTTGGTACCGGCTAGATCTCCATTTGCTGTCATAAAAGCCTGAATGCCCAACTGAGGGATGAATATCTACACTGAAAACATCTGCAGATATTTGAGATTAATCTCATTGATAAAGTCAGGAGAGATAGATTCCCAAGAAGAGATGGCAACACCAACATTTACCACATCCCACACCATGTTTTAATGCTCAAGCTTTGTCCACACAGTGATTTTACCTTGTAACTCAGAGGAGGCAAAACTGGCATCTCCAGCAGTACCAGCCCCTAGACCATCATTCTGGGTTGCCTTTGTGGTACTGCAGCTGGTAAGAAACAGTTCCAAGTTCTTACGGAGTTTCAAATTTCCTTGGAGATTTGATGTACTGAGACTGATCTCAGAAAACCTGACCCCAGCAGAGTAAGGGATGTTCAGAAAGTTCACTGGTCTTGGCAACAGTCCTGATGGCCAGACAATGGCTTCAAGTGATAGCAAAGCATCTTTACAGCATTGTTTAGCATGGTCTCAGCTAAGACATGATAACTGCTTGTCTGGGGGGCATGAAGCGAAAAGCTTCATTTTGGACTGCTGTGACTCAAATAATTTTGGCTTTGCATTAGGAAGGGCAGGCATCACACACAGCCATGGCTGGATCCCAAGACTGAAGGATTTTGGCCATCCAGAGCTTGACTCCAGCAAGGCTTTACAATAGTATCACTCCAGTTTCTGGCTCCATCACCTCCACAGTCACTGGCTGGGCAGGCACATGCTCCTGAGTCACTTGAAACAACTGTGGTCAGACAGCTGGATCGAGCTGAATGCATCTTTTCCACTTTTAGACACTCTGTGAAGTCCCATCTGAAAGTCCATGTGATGAGGAACATGCCATGGAGCTTGCACATCTCCAAGGCACAAATGCCAGAGGTTTGAACACCAGGTTGGAGGCATTTCAGCACGATGTCATAGGCCACAGGACATTCCTTCTTAAGCCATGGCTGTATTATTCCATATTCATACGTACCTTACAGAAAGCCAGAGAAAACGTTGTGCTAATCTGAGACCTCAGGCACAATTCATGGGGCTGATGGATTAGGCCTGACAACCTAGCAGATTTGATTGGGTCACTGAAATATCCGCTGAAAGCCACATGAGCACATCTGATTTGGCAATAATAATTAAAAAGAGAAAAAAAAAAAAAAGGAAACCCAAACATTTGCTGCATATAAACAGAAAAAGGTGCTTTGTTTTATGCCCGGAGTGGGGTGTTGCAGTTTATAGCAGATAGACAGAAAACATATGTGAATCATCATGTAGATTATATTTATATTGCCTAATGCTCAGGTTTGTTTGGTTGGCATTAACAACAACTCGTGGCTTCCTTTCCTATAATGCTGGTTTACTTTTAATAAAATCTTGCATTCACATCATCTCAGCCAAGCATTCTCCTGGGGTGGAGTCAAGGGCAAAGAAGGAAACCTCTGTGAAATCAATTTCAAATGTTCTCCCTCCCTTGTGCAAGGTTGGGTTCCCCCCCACATCCCCGTCCCCATTATAAATAAATAAATAAGTAAATGCAAGATGCCCACTGATTGCTTTTGACAAAAATAAAAGGCAGGAGAGAGGCTGAGAAATGCTTGCCTTGTTTTTCCTGAGCTGTCACTGTGAGATGTGCTTGGCATGCCATAGTACTCATACTGAGAGCTGACAATGAGTGGCAGCATGTACATTTTAGATCCGAAGATCTTTAAGATCATAGAAAAGAACAACTTTGTCTTCTCCGCGGTGATAATGTTTGGAGCAGTAGGTGGGAAAACAACTGGGAGAGAATAGGAAAAAAGGACATGAAGGACATGGAAGAGTGGGGAATTTGGGAACTTTGAGGGGACTGGACCCAAGTTTCACAAAATCATAGAATCATAGAATGGTCTAGTTGGAAGGGACCTTTCAGATCATCGAGTCCAACCATCAACCTAACACTGACAAAAACCACCACTTACCCATGTCCCTCAGCACCACGTCTGCCTGGCTTTTAAATACCTCTAGGGATGGTGACTCCACCACTGCCCTGGGCAGCCTCTTCCAACGTTTGATAACCCCTTCAATGAAGAATTTTTTCCTAATATCCATCCGAAACCTCCCCTAGCACAACCTGAGACCATTTCATCTTGTCCCATGGCCTGTTCCTTGGGAGAAGAGACCGACCCCCCCTGGCTACACCATCCCTTCAGGGAGTTGTAGAGAGTGAGAAGGTTTTCCCTCAGACTTTAATTGTTTGTAGACATGTTGTTTTAATTGTTTTTAGGCATTTGGGGCACATCACATGAGGATGGTTCTTCTCACTTGCCAGTCAAAGCTAAACCTTTGGTGATAGCAGAAGTTCCTCAGCTGCAAATAAAAGGTGCCTACATGCGTCTCTTGCTAGAAGTAAGGAGCCAGGTGAAGGAAAGGTCAGGAATCTCCTATGTCACAGACTTCCCATGCACAGCAGGAGTAAGCTACAAGGGATCAACCACAGAAGAATGTAGTGGAGCAGAGATGGCTGAACATCAGGGCACAAACCAGTCATAGCTCATGGGTTTACCACAGTCTGGTAATATTGGACGTGATGCCTTAAGAATTACCTGCAAATCCTCCCTTCATATTCCCATCATTGTGTTTGACTGGAGAAAGCAAAAACATGTACTAAGGTTTTCACAAAGAGATGGATGGAACCAGTGTATTAAGGCTCTGATCATACAGAGGTGAGCAGCTAGGTCCTGGGACCTTGGTTAGACTTCATGTTATATCATGCAGCATTTTTGGAGGGCCGTTCTGACCCCATTCTCAAAACCAGACTCGTTATGTTTACAAAATTCAGCTCTTGGCTCTGATTATCTCCTGAACAACTGTAAATGAGTTGGACTTCCAGCCTGGGAAGCTGAAGTGCCCACACGGAGTGAAAGGAAAACCCCATGGCAACCATTCAAAGTGTCTTATGGCTGACCTGAAAGGACAAATCTTGAAACGCTTCCACCTCCAGAGATTTTCACAGTATTACAAAAGATAAGGATGGAGGAAGCATCAAGTTTTGCCCAGTCCATCCCACTATACTGAGATAAGACCATCTCTCCCTCGTGCTGCTGGTTAGCCAATACCGATGACCCGGGAATTGCAGCCTTCCTCTGAGGGTGATGAAGAATGATCATCCACAGCTGATAGGGGACATGGAGCTGTAGGAAAATTAAGATATCTTTCCTGGAGATGCTCACTTAGCCAAAAGTAGGGATGCCAGGTCCTGGCATTCAGTGTCTCCTTACATCAGCGTGGTTTTCCTAATTTGCTACCAAGGATTTCATTTGTGCTGATGGGAACCATGAAATGGGTCTGTCTCCTGTAGCAAGACCTGGTCCATCACCCTCTTTCTCAGAGCCACGGGAAGAAAAAGCAATTGCCTTTATTCTCCCAAGCCCAATCAATCCCCATGGCTTCTCCTCCTTTACGCAGATGTCAAAGCAGCTGTGGCAGGAGCAGAAAATGGGCTTTGCATTATGTCCAGCTGTTAGGCAAATCATGGAGCAGAAAGACCGCATTTGGGATCTTTTTCCTTTTCAGTGCTGTCAGTCAGACGGAACAGCAGGTCCCTAAAATAGTTATGAATAACCATTAGTAGGAGAAGACTTTGAAAATGTTCCTTGTTTATACATTCGCTGGAGGGTCTAAATCCTGGTAGAGCTTAGAAAAATCCACCGTTTTCACTAAGCTTTCAACTCTGCTTGGGCAAGAGCTCTGCAGCACAGGATAATAAATAAATGTCATGCCACATGTATACACATTTTCTTCCAAGGCTGTTTTCAATTTCTCCTTTCAGGCATGTTTTGCCCTGATGGTTCCCTTTGCTGGCTGCGTAAGAACCAGCTTCAGCACGTCTCTGAAACCTTTCCAAACAGAAAGCTCATTCATGTCCTCAGCTCCGAGATGAGTAACAGTCTGCAGCCATGTACCTTAGGAGCCATAAAGCAGAGTGGACTGGATTAGAAAAGCTCCTGTCCCTCTTCCCACTGCAGTTTTTTTAATGGAAATAATATTTTGGAGGAACACAGGGTTTGAAAGCAGTGCCAGCAGAAGGGCCCTGGAGAGTCAAGCCCTCACATCTCCAAATTTAGCAGCCTCAGCCTGATCTTCTTGTTATTTTTGCTATGGGGACACTTCACTGCCCACATCACAAGCTGAGTCCACAGTGTATTTGGAACCACTTGCCTGGATTTCATCTGGAGAGCTGGGCTCCCTTAAAAAGAGGGTAGTATATTAACCTAACAAGTGCTGGACTTGCTCACCTCACCCACCTCGTCCTTGTTGGTGGGATAGCTCTCAGAAACATTGCATGACCTTCACAGGCTTCCCATGCAGGCTGATGCTGGCAGATGTGTTCAAGAACCAGGAAACTGGAGGGGTTCAAGGCCAGACTGGATGGGGTTTTGAGCAACCTGGTCTAGTGGGAGGTGTCCCTGCCCAGGGCAGGGGGTTGAAACTAGATGATCTTTAATGTCCCCTCCAACCCAAACCATTATGTGAGTCTATGTGTCCTTCAGCTGGTGTTNTACTGCCACGGTATGTGTCAGACAGAAGTGGCACTTGGAGAAGACACAAGGCAAAGCACTCAGGGGCATTGAGCATACCCTCAATGCTGATGACTTTTGGACAAATTTTGCAAATTTTGCTTCCACCTTGCAGATAACTCACGCTTGCCAATGATGATGGCCATCCCCAAGCAGCAAGCTTGATATTTCCTATGCGTGTTAGGGGAGTGATCAGAGAGAAACTTATTTGTCATAATTTGGTCTCGTCTTCTAATCTTGGCTGGGCTATCCCTTAGAACAATAAACTGCTGTCCCCTTCCCTGCTTTTTTTTTTAAAAAATGATATCATAGCAATAAAGCACTCCAGAGTGAATTTTATCAGACCATTAATACACAGCATGGGTGGGTGAAGGCAGAGGCCACACTGCAGCCCCCCCCACCCCTCCAGACACGTATTAGTGGGGCCCATAAAACACACCCCGTTGCGTCTTCTGGCTTAATTGTCAAATGGTTTCCAGATTTAAAGCCCCTAAAGAGAATCTTTTAGAGGATCTACGTTCATTAGGTAACATCAAAAGCAACAGTAAACATAGGAAATGGGAGCTGCCATTTCAAACTCACCGAGACATATATCAGTGAGGGGTTTCCTAATGTTTTCTTTCATATTGGCCTAATCCAATAATAAAAAAAAAAAAAAAGGAAAAAAATTCTACCTAGCAGACAGAAACTGAATACACCAAAATTTTGGTTTCTTTCTCCAACTGGAGATCTGTTTATGCTCTGATGGCCCTGTCTAGCACTTCCCCACTTGTTGAATTATAAGTATGTGTGAGAAAGCAGAAAGAAAACAAGACCTTGGGGACTGAAGAGCACTGGCCACAATTTATAAGAAAGAAGACCAATTTTGGGTCCTTCAGAGTTTTAAGGTGCCTCTCCTGAGGTAACTTGAAGATGTTTTAAACTCCACATTATTAACTCCATCCCTTTGCCACGTCTCAGGCAGAACACTCCAAGATCCTACAAATGTTGGCTCCATTTCACCTTGTTTCAGTCTCCTTTTTTTTTTTTTTTAACACAAGCCATAGCAGGGTGGTTCAGTAACTTTCTTCAGATGTCTCTTTTTTTCATCATTGCCTACTTCAGAGCTTCTTGTAGCTATTATCGTGGCATCTGGTACTGATCACGGGCAGAGACACAACAAACTTGCTGGAGCATGGCTCTCGTGTGGGGTGGTCTGCAATTTGAGACCTCCTGCTTACAGTGTCCTCTGGTACCAAACAGTCCTGTACCCTGGACGGTGACCATCCAACGTCATTCCTGAAAACACCCTTGCTTTCTTCTAAATCCTAGCTTGGAACATTTCACCAGCAAGGGGAGGAAGAACAAAAGAAATGATGGGATTTTGCTTCAACGGATAGCTGGGAACCACCTCTGTTAGATTGTGTACATGACCTTCAGGAGAACCACAAATATCCCAGCTGTGGGACCCACCACCTGTAAAATGACCGATAATTCCCAGTTTTCCACATTTCATCTTCACTTTTCCTCTCAGATTTTGAACACCAGATACCCCTACATAAGCAACATAAGCAGTTTCAGGAGTTCCTCAGTCTGGGGAAACAGAAAGCAGACGAAAAAATAATCTATATATTAACAGTGTACACAGTCTCTCTACATTTGTAGCTGACTCGTGGAAGTCCATGGTCACAAATAGGTATACCACAAGACTATCTGTATCATTCTCAAGTTGATAACTAAAATAGTCTACCATCAGTTTGCTAATATAAGTGTATGAAACCAGTCAGATGACTTGCGTTCTGGAATTGCCTCTTTTTTTTTCCATGGACAGTGAAGGGAGTTGACTGTGAGTAGTTCAGACTGCAAACTATCCCCTACTAGTGAAACTTTGATGTCGTTAATGTTACCCTTAGTTCCTGCCCAAGCCCTTCCTGAGATCCACTGCGATTCCAAAAGGACAGGTAACAAGAAAAGCTGTTGTGCATAAGAGCCCCATTCTTAAAAAAAGTCTGCTGACACTTCCTTTCTCCCCTCCCTTGCCTGTCACATCTATCAGTGCTAGTGATTCTCCCTTTTTTTTCAGGATATAGTTTCTTGCATACCATGGCCTCAAACCTCATTCAGGTTACCTCCTTCTAAGACAATTCCTTTGCAAAAACAATGATGGTGGAAAATATGCCTTATAACTCATGTCAACACCTTGCCCTGCCTTCCTCCGGGTTTAAATCAAAAAGTGATTTTAGCTAATGGTGACTGAAAACAGAGAGTAGTGTCTCTAAGCTCAAGCTACCGTTCAGTGATGAACATTTGGGAACATCGTTAACTGTTCCTACCAAGAAAGATGTGGTGTCATAAAGCTGGAAAAAAAGTGGAACATTTTAATAATCTTGTCTTCATAAAGGAATGCTGATAGCACAGCACTGCACAACTGGCTTTATGGAAACATCAGTGCCAAAGGATCAAGATGCTTCTCTCAGAGAGTGTTGCAAAGAGCATGTTAGTGATGAAGAAACTTCTGCAGCAGGTTTTTGCTGCCCACCTGTGCTGTAAGGCACTCATTTCTCCAGTCCTGAGAGAGTGGTGTTTTTTCTTGAGCATGAAATATTGTGCAGATTAGCAGGAAAGCCAAGTCACAGAATCATAATAAAAGAGGGCTGGAAGGATGAGGAGAGGTCATCAAGGCCTTTTCTTTGCCTCAAGGCAGGATCAGTTGTTCCTAAGCCATTCCTGACAGATGTTTGCCTAATCTGTTTTTAAAGGCCTCTATTGGTTCAAGAGTCACAGCCTCCCCAGGCAATCTACACCACTGCTTCACTGGCTTTACTTTTAGCAACTCGCCTCTCAAGTTGAACAGAGCTCTCCCAGGGCTCCGTTTAAGACCATGACTTCATGCCTTGCTCCCTGAGGATACAGAGAAGAGCTTATTCCCTTCCTCTTTACAGCCCTTCTTATGTAGTCAAAACAGCTGAGGGGGACCCTGGGTAATCGCCTCTTACTTGTATGTTTGATGTCCACGATGTTGACCAACCCTAGCTACGTGAGGAGTTCCCATGCATTCCCGTGGGGTTTATGCTCACTTATGGGATGGTTGAATTCAGTTCTTCTGCTCACTCCTGGCCAGTAACGATGGCAAAAAAAACTGTCAGGTCTCTGCTCAGCAGCATGAGGATGGCAGGGAAGTCTTGTTGCCTGAGGGCTTCTGACAGTGGGGCACTGTGAAAGTCTTGTGCAAGTGCACACATGCAGGTGGTCCCCTTGGGGCGGTGACATTTGCTCTCACTGTCCTACAGTCCAGCCTATAACAGCACAAACATCATCTATAAGCTTCCCAGAGACCGTGCTGGCTCTGGTGGGTTTCATGATTCCTGATCCTTGAAACTCTGTTCTCACTTCTGAACTGATGCCCCATGAAGACTGTTTTTTCCAGCTGCATCCACCATGATCTTAAAGGTCTTCTCCAACCTAAATGAATTTATAATTCTATGTGAAGTGAAGATCAAGCTTTAACATGGACTATCAGCTTTCTGCCCAACACTGCTGCCCATCAGCCCATATGGTTGCTCTGGATCTAAGCAACATTCACTGGGGACCTGAGTGGCCCATTGGGTTGTTTCACGCATACAAGATATGTTTAGCTTGCAAAAACATGAGCTGTGCTCCAGGTAGGCTACTGAACCTGCTCAAAGTCTCCTCCAAGAGAGAGCCTGGGTGTTAGGTTGAGGTGGTCTAAAGACCTGAAAGCCTGCAGAATGGCTGGTGGGCACATCCAGCAAGAGTAGATGGTCCCACAGTTCCATCTTTCTCTTCCTACCCTCAAGACTTAGCCTGGAGTGGCCTTAATTTGACCCTCAAAAGGCAGCACCCTGTATCTATCATTCCATCCCTTGTCCTGTCTCTCTGACCACTTACAAATTCCCTAGAGAAAATTCCAGCTCATTTACCCATAGCCACATCTCCTTCTATGTTGAAAGACTGAGTTAGCAAAAGCTCAAGGAATACCATTCCATTTCATGCTGGAAAAAACAATGAAACCTTGCTAGCACGTCCTGAAGACAGAGAATAATAAATGAGATGGGTTGAGGCCAACAGCTGCTCCTGTTCCTCCTCTCTGCAAGGGTAGTGAGAAGATGACATTTCCAACAAATTAGAAATGACTTGATGTAACTGTCATCTTTCAGAACAGCATTGGAACATTGTCTTACAGTGTATATAAACCCTTTTCTCCCTGACTCCTCTCTTAATCAAGAGTTTGGTAGCCTTTTGGTATCAACCCACATTGCTGGGCAGGAGGCTTCCCTCCAGCTCCCAGGCTGCTTCTTTACTTCAAAGGCCAGCAGGGAGGGGAAAGCACAACAGAATTCACATTCCTGCAATTTATTTGCCTTGCAGCCCACTTGCCACACTGTTTTCCCTGCCAGAAGTACCAGCAGCCCCATCCAAGACCTCATCTTGCACTTGGGCGTACAAAGTGACTCCAGAACAGAAAACAAGAGCATGTTGTACCCAGAAAGGGTGACCACCATCTTCTAGGTGATGTAGGCTTTAGCCTACATCTCTACAGCTTGCCCAGAGAGGTTGTGGATGCCCCTTCCGTGGAAGTGTTTAAGACCATGCTGGATGGGGTGTTGAACAACCTGGTCTAGTGGGATGTGTCCCTGCCCATGGCAGGCAGGTTGGAACTCAGTGATCTTTGGGGTCCTTTCCAACCCAAACCATTCTATGATTCTATGATCTCTCTTTAGCAGAAGTTAAAAGTCTGTCACATCTATCCTTGGTTACGTCTGCACTTCAACTCGTCACTATGCCTGGGACAATCTGAGAACAAAAGCCCCATGCTGGGAATGGGAACTTCATGAGGTCCTGGTATGAGGAAATAAACCATGAGACCCACATGCAAACCTTAGACAGGAAGACACCACTTAGATAATCCACAGTTTCTGAGATTCCTCTAGTCAAATTCTGTTTGATTGCAACTCAATGCATGGAAAGAAAACCATATTGGTTTGGTCACAGAAATTCAAGAAGGCTCACTATGAAGGTACCAAAGATTTCTGCCTCTCATGCAAGGACAAAGGCTGTGCGTGAACTTGTCTGTAAGGTACTTGGGCTTCTTCTTGGGCTTATAGTTGAGCAAGGTAGTGCTATTTAATTGCCTGTTTTTATAGTCTAGCTGGTGCAACTGGGATTCATTTAACAGGTCCAGCACTAACTTCTCAGGAAGAATGGAGGTTCCATGGGTGATTTTCTCAAAACAAACTGAAATGAGAAGGGAAGTCATTACATAATTCCATCACAAGCGCTTTCCCACTGCCATTTGCTTTCTTGTGCTTCCTTCTGTTTTGTAGTGGATGAGGGTTTTGTTCCTGCTCATACTCAAGACATTTCTGTGGTGCCCATTCCATGGATTTGGGTTCATAAATGTTTCCAGTGGTGCTCTGTGCTGAGTTGACACACCAACCTGTCCACCAAGACTCAGCACATGTAGTACCTTGTATTATAAGCAGCAGGAACTCAACCCAGTCAAGAAAGTGGTCAATATGAGTGTTGTCCAAGAGTCCAGCCACTCTGGACACTAAAGAGGACATAATTCATTAAGGGGCTTCTAGAATCAACACCAATTTCTGCACTAGTTCATGAAGAGTGTTGCAGAACATTTCTGGGTATGTAAACACATTCATCTGTGGTTTGGGACATAAGAGGCCAAGAACCTTTCCCAACAAGGAGCTGGGATGAAGCAACCTAGATTTGCGTGCTACTAAAATTTAAAAGCATGGATGCAAGGTCTTAAATGTCATATAGCCTCAGAGTCACAGGACAATCTTGGGCACATTTCATTTATTTGCACAATATTTATTATTGGGTCAAGTCCTTGCTATTTCAGGCCTCATGTCATAGAATCTTTCTCAGAAACACATTGGGATCAAGAACCAAAGGTTTCCATGAACAGTGTGGTCAAGTGGTAAGACCTCTGTAAACTTCTTAGCAGTTCTTTGAGTCCTTTGCTAGAAAGACATTAGCGTTATTTCAAGAAGCAAAACCATAAGGAAGAATTATAGAAAGAGATCACAAAAGCCTTACATGCAGAGCTTCTTGCTTTTGAATCTTATATTTATCTTAAGTTTATGTTATTTAACTTTGAGCACATTATAGTAAAAATGGTGTCTGCCTTCTCATTTGTATTAATGCAGCTTTCTAGAAGCCTTTAGGTGATAAAAAAATACACCCCAAAAAATTGAAACATTGCTCTTCTGACACTGACTTTCTCTCCATTTTGAGTTGGGGTTGGTGGTTTCCCTCCAGGAGAGCACAAGCCACATCAATGGCCAGGATCTTTAGACTCATCCCTACCTTTCCAAAAGAATTTTATTCAAATCCCATGAAACAGTGATCATAATATAAACATCCCAGTCATAACTGAAGTTCCCACCATGCCTGACAAGGCACATAATAAAGTGCCAGCCCTTACCCTGAAGAGGTTTTATAAAATGGCATTGAAGTTATTGGAAGAAACTTGGAAGACAATAACGGCCTAACACTATTAAAATTTGTGTTACCTGCCAGGTCAGGGCAACTCTTCTGAAGACATCTGCCATGGGAGGTGGGGGTGCGTGTTCATGTGTGGGTGTGCATGCCAACTGCATTATAGCCATGTGCTCTGAGGTGGGATTCACATCTCCAAAGTGCACATGGACACTTGAGGCTCACCAGGCTTTGGCTGCATCTTCTGCTCTCACTCAGCCCCTTTCTCTCCACTCATCCTCTTGCCAAAACCTGCGCGCTTGATGTTTGCCAAGCACGCGATAGAAACATCTGCCTGCCAGAAGGATGCCTGCGTGGGGTCGGCTGCTGAGTCTTCTCCTTGGGAGCTGACAGCCTTTGGGGCTTGGAAGGGGTGTCCAGCTCCTCACTGTCCTTTCCCTGTGCAATCTTTCCTCTGCACCCCCAAATTCTGCACTGCCCTCCATGGCTGTAGCACTTCTCCATCGCTTTCGGCCAGCTGCATAACCTCAGACACAGCCCATTTCTCCATATCCTCCAATTTCTTTAGCTCCTCTATCTGTTTCCCATCTCCCTTACTCATTTTCATGGCCCAACAGTAAAAGCCTCCACACATCACAGTGAGGGAACGAGTTGAGCTGCAATAATACAGCAAATGATTTCAGAACAACAAGTGGGCACTGGAGACCTAAACTACTCAAATCTTGAAGTTTTTCTTCAAGAAATACAGATTTTATATGTCTCATTTTCCCATGGGAATATTTCATTTCCCCACTCTTTGTCTGTCATAACTGTCCAGGTAAGAAACTTGATAGAATCATAGAATGGTTTGGGTTGGAAGGGACCTTAAAGATCATCTAGTTCCAACCCCCTGCCATGGGCAGGGACACCTCCCACCAGACCAGGTTGCTCCAAGCCCCATCCAACCTGGCCTTGAACACCTCCAGGGATGGGGCAGCCACAACTTCCCTGGGCAACCTGGGCCAGTGTCTCACCACCCTTACAGGAAAGAATCTAAATTTACTCTCTTCCAGTTTAAAACTGTTACCCCTTGTCCTATGGCAAGGGGTCCTATGGATCAACATGTTGATATGTTGATCCTATGGATCAACAGTACCTCCCCATCTCGCCTGTAGCCCCCTTTAGCTACTGGAAGGCTGCTATAAGGTCTCCCTGGAGCTTTCTATTCTCCAGGCTGAACAACCCCAACTCTCTCCGCCTGTCTTCATAGGAGAGGTGCTCCAGCCCTCTGATCATTGTAGGTCTCAGCCTATGTGTCTAATGCTTAAAACAGTGACATTCTGACCTTGCTTGTACCTTATAGGCTTCATTGCAGCAAAAATAACATCACTCTAGTCAGATAAAAACACCTTGGCCCAGAGCCCCTTGGTATGGACTTCTCCTCGCATCTCTACCCCTGGCCATGATGAGAAACCCTTGGAGTACCAGCCTACCATAGCATGGAGGTAAATGAATAAAGCTGCAAATACCCTTTTTTCCCTACAAAACTGAAGGCACTTGGCAGCAGTCAAGAAGAAATCCCTTGTCCTGGCAGTGGTCAAGAGTTATTCCTGGACAGGAGGAGTGAAGCTGTGACTCCCGAGCACGACTCACCTTCCACAGGATCAATTCTGCTGAGCATTGCTCCAGCACCCCGGCACAATCACACCCTCTCCTGAAGTGTATTTTTTTTAATAGTTCCAAGCCAATAAGAGAAGAAACCTGGTTCCTGCAACAGCTTTCAAGGAGCAGGGAGGGAGGGAAGATGTGTAACAGATGTGTTTTGCAGTAGGACATCTTACCTCAGACCAATTCATCATTGTCCATCCACCCTGCTGGGCCCTGGCGGCAGGTCATCAGTGGAGGCCTCGCATCCACCGTCTTTCTAGAAGTGATCAAAGGAAGAGATTGGGAATGGCATAAGCTTTCCTGGATGGGATTACAGCCCAGCCAGGGCACGCAACACTCTGTTTGAGACTTCCTCCTTTTCATCTCCCTGGAGCGGGTTCGTTTTAACTCCCCTCCCACCGTGCCCAACACCCAGTGCTCATGGGAGGTGCAGTAGGGATGATTTTGAGGGGGACTCGGTGCAAATTCCAGCCCAAAAAGCCTGAAGCAAACTGGTGCTGCGTAGTGTTCACCCTCTACAGCAGCTCTCCTTACATGAACAAACGTACATCAAAGGAAATGTTCAGGTCCTAAATTCTAAATAAGGTTTAAAAGTGAGGTGAGACCAAACAGCACTCGGAGAAAATTGTAGCAGAAAAATTCTTTGAGACCAGTTAACACAAGCACACACTACTTCTGTCTCATGGCATCTCATTCGTGTTGGGTGGTCCTGGGTGCCAGGCAAGAGGATGCCAGGTACTGGTCCCTTTATGCAGTAACGGGGTGGGAAAGGGTGACTCTCTGTGCCGGGTTTAGGGCTCCAGAGTTTGCAGGTCGAATTTTCTTTTCATAAAAACCCCATCTTTCGTAGGTCCATCTTCTCCTGAAAGGTGAAGACTACATGCCTGAAGCTTTATAAGATTCCAAGGGTAGGGTTTGGGCTGATGGCTAGTGCCAGAAACATATAAAAAACACACATTAGCCGTGAAACAACTCCCAAGAAGGAAAAAGGACTTTCCTTCCAAGGAGGAAAACTTACAAAGAAGGAAAGAAAACCCCACCAACACCCGGTGAGGTGAGCACTGGTCTGTGGGGAATAGGGACAGCCTGCAAGGATGAGTGTGGAGGGGCAACCTGTGTCCTTGGCAGCTCTCAGCAGGAGCTGTGGGTGTGCTGAGCTTCTCAAGGCGCTCAACTGTCCTGCAGTTGCTGTGGGCTATGCCTGTTTCCCTTGTGCCAGTGGTGGGGAGCGTCTCAAGCACACAGGACTGGGACAGACCTCCTAAATTCCATCTTCTGCTCTTAGCAAGCACATGCTAAGCCTCACAACGCAGGCTGTCTGATGAAGTTTGGTCTCCCCAGCTAGAAACTACCGTGACTCTGTTACCCCCTCTGTCCTCTTCTCCTCTAAAACAACCCTGGGACTTTTCTCCCTGTGAACGCACGAAACCTTTCAGCTTCTTTTCCTGCCTCACTGGCTTAGGTGAAAAACTCAGCGTGTCAACCGTGTGCTGGAGTTGTCACGGCCTCTTGTAAGCACTCCATATATTACAAGGAGTGACTCCCACAAAGGCTTAAGATCCATGACAGCTTTTTCCAGCGCTGCCTTGTTGCTTCCAATTACCCTGACACGGAGCTGATGAAGAAAAGAAGATCCATGTCTCCCATCCGGAGACTCGCCGGAAACTTTTTCCCCCCCTACGCCCTCGTCCATCGTTCTCCTCGTGGATGAGTTACATCTTTGGTGAGCAGCCGGAAACTCACACGTAAGGAAGAAATATGCATGCACTAAAGCAGAACATGTCATATTGTTTAGATGTTAAGGGCAGGCAACAACGTGGGACGTGGCATGAATCACAGCTGCGGCTCGCCTGGAGGATGGGGGTACCCTGCAAGTGGCAGCTGGTGCTGATTATCTGGAGAAGTTCTCATTTTTTTTATTTTTTTTTTAATTCCTCTTCTTATAATAGGATCCAGTAATTCATCCTCAGCATGGGCTGCGTGTCTGTTCTCTCTGGAATATCCCATGGATGGGTTAGTAATCCATCACAGGAAGAGAGCGAGTTTTTCCTCTTCTTTGTTTTCCCCCAGGTGACTTCGGGGCAGCCAATGTTCTTCTACCACCTGAGGTATGTGGAGCCTGGCCTGGTGTGCTCAATCTTCGAGGTGAGGCATCATCAAAAACAGTGTTTCTAATTAAATAAAATGGAAAGATAAGCAGATTGACAAGCAGGCAAAAAATGCAAGGGGTGGAGGTCTCACAAATGCCTTGCAGTGGAAAAAAACCTCATCCGATGGCAGCTCGCACAATGATATAAATCACATTACAGAGGATCAATTAGCCTGCCCTATACTGGGACTCAAATAATTGTGTGTCTTTCTTCCCATTGGCAACTTTCACCCTGAAGGATGTCAAAAAGACTTGCGAAACCGTGCACAGATCACCACGAAGGTACCTCTGCCTCCCCAATGAAACGTGGGGCTGTCAAACACCCAACAACGCGGCTGCCCAGGTGTCCGGAGCACGGAGCAAAATGTTTCATGCAGCGTTTGAAATTATGCTGTGGGAATGTAATGAGCAGCCTCAAGCTGGGGGATTACATTTTACTGGGTTGGGGTTGCAAAGTGAGCAATGCAGCCGTTCTGAATGCCGGCTGAACACACTTCGTATCAAATTTGAAGTGCCTGGCAATGATATTTGTAAGCAACATGGCGTCTTCACAAGTTGCAGCTGCTGGAAAGTACTCCTAGATATGAAGTTAGATGGATCCTTAAACCAATCCAACGTAAACACCCTTAAGATGTCGTTCCTTGTAAGGCCTTCAAGACAAATACTCCAAATCATCAGTCACATCTGAAAAAACCTGGCTTTTAGTCTTTACCATGAGAAAAGACGTTAAAATGAGAGTCCGACACCGACACCCCATCTTAACCAGCTCAGTGTGTCATAAGAACACAAGCACAGCTGTGTTGGTTTGGGTCAAGGATCCATCTATCCTCGTATGTAGCAGTGGGTCAAAGCAGAGAAGGCGGCAAGTAATACAGTTGCACCCCCCAGCTCCCAGGTATGGACCTGGGATGAAGCAGGCAGGTCTCACCTAGGGCTGTTGTGTCCATCCTCTTTCTATCCACCCCCCTGCTCCCCTCATTCATCTTTGTAGCCCAGCTCCCAGGTGTTGACAAAGCTGGCGTGTCCAACCACGGTAGCTTTTCACCGATGGCTGCTAATGCCTCAGCAGCCCGTGCCATGTGGTCAGAAAAGATTGCAGAGCTCTGAAGTTCATAAAAATTCCTAGATTATTAGTTCAATAATAAGTCTAGTCTTTCCATGTCAGTACATTATAGACCCCCGGCTAGGCGTTTTAAATCCAGGACTATGAGAGAATGTTGTAAAGTCTCCAGCCCACAAGCCTGGTTTTTTCTTTGAGAAAGAGGAAAATTAATAAGACAACCTAGAGAATGGGAATAAGTCCAGGAGACAAAGCAAAAGAATGAGAGGGAGGGAAAAAAAAAAAAAAAAAGAAAAGAAAAAAAAAACAAGTGGAAAAAAGCCAGAGGGAAAAAGATGGAGGCTGATAAATGGCTCTCTAGAAAGGCATATTGAAACTTTGTTTACAATCTCATGGTACCAAAGCATGCAGTATTAATAGCCTTCGACACCTTGTAAACTCAGCAAAACTAATTTTGGAGAAAAGAAGTCGTTTCCCAGCAGTCTCCTCTTTCTTGCTTAACGCGCATTTTTCTAGGGCTGACATGTCCCCCTTTCATCATGACAGCAGAAAGGAAGCTGGAAGGTTTGCCAGGACGCCTGGGGTAGTGCCCCGTGTACTCTTGCAAAGACGAAACACAAAAACAACTCCATCAGATTTTTAAATGACCCCAATCGCCCCATAACACTCTGCTGGGACAATGGGTCCAGAGGTGAACTTGTAAACTCCACTTGTGAGGTAACCCGTCGTTATTGTCCCAGTCTGAGGGATAAAGAAGCCGAACAGCATAGTCCAGGGTCACACAGAGAGCTAACATCAAGGCTGGGAGAGAAGCAGGGGCTGCATCCTGTGATCCTGATAAAGCCCGTGTGGTCCTTCACCACACGGCCATGCTGATACACCCAGACTGAAGTAACCGCTCCTACTTAATCAACTCTACTAAATGTGTAGTCTTAGACCATGTCCATGGTCCAAAGACCACGGACCTTCCAAAGACCTGATGGCCAACTCACTTCTGGGCATCGGCCACATGATGCCCAAGGGCCCTGATGGTGGCTGGACACAGTGAATCACACTTGTTCCTCCTGTGAGAAGGACACAAGGAGTAGCATGCACCAAATTGTTCCCTGGTGCACCCCAAAGCTCAGCTAGAAGCCCTACCTCAACCATGGCTTGCCTAAAGGCAGTCTGGGCTCAAGATATGGCACAGCCTTGCCAAGTGGAACCGTACTCCGAGGTCCATGTTCACACACCCCCTTGTGCCAAGGCATGTCAGACTCATATGGTTTGGCATATCCAAGAGAAAGAACCATCCCACCCACATGCAATGCTCCCCCAAAGGACAGAGGCAATGTCCCAACCAGCAGTGACTGGGGGTGCAGACTTCAAAGGTGGCATCCTCCCTGATGCTGAGGATGCACAAGGCTGAAACAAGAAGGTGTTTTGGATTAATAGATGCTGATGGGTTTATGCAGAGGCACCAGCAGCAGAGGCAGGGAAAGACATAGGGTTAGGCCAGGTTGGATGGGGCTTTGAGGAACCTGGTGCAGTGGGAGGTGTCCCTGCCTGTGGCAGGGGGGTGGAACTCGATGATCTTTAAGGTCCCTTCCAGCCCAAACCATTCTATGATTCTGTGAATAGTTTTTACTGAAAGCTTTTAGCTATAAAATGACCTTTTCCCCCCAAATGAAACTTTTTACATGAATTTTCCCCTTGTTAACATTCTCTGTGATAATTTTTTCGTGGGAAGTTTATCTGATCATTCCTGAAATTTTCCATTCTCCCTGCTCCAGTGAATATTTCCCTATACGTTATGAAACACCATTAGAAAGAGAACAAGAAAAGCTACCCTGGATTAGTGGGAATGGCAACCATCTGCACTGTGGGAATCTGACAACGACGGTCCCATTAGAAGCTGATAAAGTGCGATTACCCCCTTCCTTGCCCTCCCCAGGCTTGGGACAATCACCTACTCTAGGGCTGATACTTGTCTGCCTGTGGTTTGGGGACTACATCCTTCTGTGGAGTTGAGAAATCATGAAGCTTCACTAAAAGAGGCAAATTTTCATTAAAAAAATGTTGAGTTTGTGGGAACATTTTGGGACCAGGAGAATTTTCTGATTAAAAAGCATTTATGGGGGAAACACAGTCCTAACACCACAGATGCAACATCTTTGTGTCCTTCCCTTTTCTGAAAAGGGGGCAGAAGCTCTTGATTCAAGAAGGAGCTCCCCTGGAGGCACCTCCTTTCGAGAGACAAGGGACTGACTCCAGAAAGCTGTCAAAAGAGCTGGTTTATGGTTTATGGGCCGTTGTCCACCTCCAGTTACAGGCCATTCTTACCTCCCACTGCTGGTAACATGAGCTAGAGCTTCCCAAAGACAGAGGGGTTAACTGACAGCCATAAAAGTCAGTCTCAAAGCATGACCTGGCCATGCCACCTGTGCCACGTGTGCCCTCCCTCCAAGCTCCATCACCTGGCTGCAAATCTCACACACTCGTCTACGTCTCAGAAGACATTGTTTTTCTTCCCCTTCGTGGTCTCCAGTGACGTTTGGCTGGTGGCTTTCTGACCCTTTTGGTAGCAGGGTGAGTGTCAAGACCAAAATCAACTCCCACCTTCTCCACTGCAAGCAAAACAAGGCAAGGCCACCCGTTCCCTGCTCCCAGGCTCTCCAAAGGTCACGACAGTCCTGAAAAGTTTAACTGTTCCCTTTCCACCACCCCTGCAACAGCACAACAGGCTCTGCTCTGCTCTGTGAGGAGCTTGACTCAACAGGCAGGAGATGCACCGATTCCTGGGTTGTAAGGTTCTTGCACAAACTAGATCAGTTGAGTCCTTTTCCAACTGGAAAGATCACTGCTGGGGCTTAGTGGTTCACTGGGGAAAAAACAAAACAAGCAAGCAAGAGGCTCTGCAGGACTCTCCCCTCCAACAGGAACCTTAATCCAGATACTCGTCTGGTTTCAGCAACGCTGAAGAGTTGGCCCAGACTTGGCAGCAGTTCCGTGTGCATTTTGATGGAAAGTAATATTCATGGCCCACATGCTGACTCAGCAAGAGCATTCAGTTCTTCTGCCAGCTCTTGGGATGCTGGCTTGATTAGCAAGTACATTGGGGTTTGTTGTGTCTTCATTAAGCAATGTCTTCACGTATTGTTACTGCGGGGACAGTGAAGTCTCTAATGACAGAGAGGAGCTGCTTAAAACAAGCAGAAAAGTGTTCATCTGGTGCATTTGCAGCAGCACAGTGTAATCAACCTCAATAGCCACCCTTGTTATATTCCAGCATAGGATGGGACCACTGAACACATAGCAGGGGTTAGCTGGAGAGAAGCAATGACAGAGAAACCCCAATCATGGAAGAGATGTTGGGGTGGAAGATAGATAACTTTTGGCTTGCAAAGTTCAGACAAAGTAGAGGAGGTCTGAGGCCCCTCTAAGCCACTTTTCCTTCTCAAAGGAGTCCCAGTATTTACTCTGTGTTGCAAAACCACGGGACAGGCAAGAATATAAAAAAAAGCAAAAATGTAAAAAGATGAAACCACCTAATCTGCTCCTAGTAATAATGTAAACATGAATCTATAACAGGACATACACACTTCCACTGCTCAGCTCCAACACAGATGATATTTGTTTATATTTTGGGGGGACTATATGGGAAACAGAGCTTTCCAGCCTTCTGAGAACTGACCTGATGAAACTGGGAAGGTGTCCAAAAGCATCTGCCGTGTCAACGGAGGGTGAAGGAGGAAGCTCGGGGAGATTTTGGCATGCAGAACTGGTTGAGCAAGACTTCCACGGTGCTGCTGGGATACATAGTTCAAGGGCAGCACAATCGACTTGTGGCTTCTCCCACCTGCCTAAGACCTGGCATCCAGCTTGGCAGTGGTGGAGCTGAGACTTTCACAAAGAATTCGAGACGAAAACACACAGGGTTTAACATTTAATGAGATGGTTGTCAACTGTAGCTGGAATATGAACTGATGAGAAACACATTGATGCATAACCAGCAACAGAGACTTGTCCACGGATGTTCTTACAGTCAAAGTTAAACATTTTTGAGAAACAGTCTGTGCATGGTTCTGAATTTCAGCATGGGGTCAGGCTGGGAATGGGTGATGTTCTGTTCTCCAGACTGGAAACACGGCTGCCACCTTGCCCCAGATGAGCTGGCTCAGCCTCTGGTGTCTCTTCAGTCAAGAAGAGGAGAGCATAACAGATTTGTTAGGTGCTCCAGACCTGTGGCCTTTGGAGCTGCTCCTGAAAATGTGCAGAGACTTTGAAAATCTTCACCAGGAACTTCCAGCTGCCTTTGAACTGAAACTCTTTGCCATGGAATTGGCAAATGTCACCAGCTCTAAACAACCACCCTCACCTTTTCTTCTGCTGCCAGACCTAACAAACTCCAGGTTTCAAGGCAAGATATTTAAGAGTTGTTTAGATGTGGTGTTGGGGGGATATGGTGTAGGGGAGAGCTTTGTAGAGTGGGGTTGATAGTTGGACTCAATGAGCCCAAGGGTCTTTTCCAACCTGAATGATTCTATGATATTTGATTAGAAACATGGCACCCACTGCAGTACCCGTATCCTTTGCATCAACTTCTTTTGAAACTCATGGTATTTGTAATCCTGAGCAAGGAGATAGTGTAACTTCAGTTCTAGCCCCACTTCACATGGGATGAAGTCAGGTTGCATTCAGTAACCTTGGGGTTCATTAGACTGTGCAGGTCTTTTAACTAAAAGCCTATCCTTTTGTGTCTTTTGCCTTGTTTTCCACTTACAGGAATTATAATAAAATGAGTTTCCGATCCTCTCTCAGCCAACCTCTGCAGTGTCTTCTGTCAGTGTCTGTGGCTCAGAATCTGGAGGATTTATATTGGGTATCACCCAGTTAGGGTTGTAAGGCACCAATAAACCTTCATCTCAAGATCTACCTTTTACACCTGTTCGTGTAGTTAAAAATATCATCCCAAAACCTATCTCCTCTTCCAATGATTACCCAAGCATCTTGGAATGTGCTGGGTTTCATGACTTTATGTGGAGCAAATTAAAAGGACATCCGGAGCCCCTTCATCACCAAAGGGCTGCCCCAGACCCCCAGAAACATGCAGCTCTGAGAGACTGGGAAACTTTGGGGCTTCAAGCTGTTACTACACCTCTCCCACAAGTCCTTCTTTGAAAGGCTAAAAGCAGTCTGGTTGCAGAGGACCTTGCAACATGGGAGTCCTTGTAGACACCCATGGACCACAGGGACTTCTGGGGAGGAGAGGAGCTTAGGAAATGGGACGCCTCTGGCCACAGCTCCACAGCAGTCCATTTGCCCAAAATATGGGACCCTGGAAGCTGAGGACTCCCCTCCCAACCCACCAGGTGAAAAACCCTGTAAACAGGGGGAAAAAAAAAAATCTGAGGATTTAAAGAGAAATAATTAATGCTGGACCCAGCCCAGGTCATTTATCTAAAATCCCACATACCTCGGGGGCCTTCATCTGAAACATGTCTAGCTTTTTCTTTTTTTTTTCCTGTTGTTTTAACCAGACTGAAGCCTACAAGACGAAGATTTGAGACACTAATAACTGTGGCTGATTTCTGCCTGGATTTGTTTCAGCCCTCTGTCTCTTAATGCTAACCAGCAAAACGAAAAATAATTAATAACACTCAAAATTCTCCACGCTAAGCGCGAAGTGCCATTGTTTCCTTCACATTCCTAGCACTGATTCTGCAGGGCCCTGACCCAACAAAGCAATCAAATACATGTGTAACACTGACAGCCTGACTAGCAGCTTTGGCTCCAAGGAGCTCAAGGCTAGTTTTTCATCCAAAAAGGTGCTGGGCTATGAGTTGACGAAGCATATGGACATCTTGAACAGGTTCTTGCCTTGGCTTTGAGTATGACCATTTGCGACTTGATCTTTTATGTGGGCTTCCATGTTTTCAAAGCCGGCCATGATAATCCAGCCCTGAAGCCTTAGATGAGCTTCCAAAATAGTTTCAAGGAGGGTATTGGTTGATGCAGAAAGGGTTGTGGGATCTCCTGCAAAGTTTCCCTTAGGCTGTGTCCATATGGGTAAATCAAACAGCACCTGGGATTATTCGCAGGCATGAGAGCTCCTTTCTCCAAATGGTTTAATTTTTAGGATGCTCTTGGCACCAGTCGGGTATGGACCACCACACTGCTTCATGGACGCCTCCCAGGCACAGCTCAGGAAGGAGCAGAAGCCAGGGATTCTTCCCAACAGTTCAGAAGCATCCACCTGGTTTTGGATGGCAAGAAGGAACAGCAATATGACCCTCCCTTGTTGTTTGGTCTTGGGGCTGGAGAGCAGCACTGGGTACATTTAATTTACTGGTATAGACCCAGTGACTAAGTCACTCTCTTACCCTCTCTGTTACCCAGTGGGAACGTATCATGTGGCAGAGATGTTTATAAACCTTCATCCATCTGGAAGTCATTATCTCAAAATGAAGTTTATTTGAAGAAATTGTATTAAATGATTATATGTTATTTTTGCCTCGGCTAGAAAGCAAACTGTTGTACCATTGCTGAGAGCCTCTCTTTGGTCCAGATTTGTTTTACTATTTTATCTAGACTATCAGCATCAGGGAATGGCAGCTAATTTGGCTGCTTTGCTACAGTTGTCTGGTGGTCGGACGTAATTTATTAAGAGTTTGACTCTTTATTTAGGTTTATTTGTTACTGTTTCTCTTCTCCATCTTCTGCTAGGTTTGTATATTACCCATCTAAATCGTCTCTTTATTTACTTTTTGCATTTTGCAGTGAAGATTTGAAATGCATATTAAAGTCCAGAAAAGAAAGAGAACAAGACTGCTAGAAAAATATCCCAGAGAGGTTGCCAAAATATTGTCACTTGTGTTGTGTACTGGGAAAAAGCTGGACTAGACATTTGTGGGGCTGATTCTGCTCCCAGAGAAGAGAAAACAAGGGGGAGGAAAAAACAACAAGGAGGACTAAAGCAGAGCATTGACCTTCAGCAAATGCATAGCTTTGCAGTCCAGAGGTTGAATCCTAGGACCACGTAATCTTATTGCAGACCTCAATGCCACGGATTGATAATTCATGATCGAGCAAGAGGGTGACATTTGAAGGGGAAAATAACTGCTGGATTTAAGTGTGATAACTAGTGGACAGTCAGCTCGTCCCTTGTATTTATGTTCAACTCTGGATCATTGCCTTCCATGTGCTGCCTCTGCAACCTGCCCTTCCCAACCCATCTGCACCACCCAACCCTGGTGCAGGAACCTCTTTTCCTCTGATCTTGATGAATGCCATCCCATCCCGCTGATGCTCATCCTGAGGGAGTATCTCTTTGATCACATCTCTTCGTTCCCCCCAGCAGCTCTCGTCAGATTCCCCCATCTGGGCCACATCCGACGTGAGCCGCCTCTCCTCCGTTTCAAAGCCTGTCATCCCTCCATCGGCGTCAGGCATTCCCCCATGCCAGGTTTTGCATCTGCTGCCCATTTCAGGTTTCTCAGCCGTACGCCTCCCTCCTGGCCAGAGCTTGGATTCATCAAGCCTCACGAGCAAATGAAGTTCAGGAGGCGACGTTCCTCAAGGGCTTTGACATCTGGGGCTGGTGGGGTCCTTCCACACCCTGCCCGGGTAACATCTCACCAAGATAAAAGGGAGAGCTTTCGGGGCCCACGCAGCAAAGGGGCACCATAAGTGAGTGTGAACAAGAAGCCCAAGACGTGTAAAAGTTGTGAAGCAACTGACCTACTGATAGTTAGAAGTAGTTTCAAAACGTAATGTGCTTCCTTTCTAAATCAGGAACAGGGAGCTGGAGGAGAGGGTAGAGCAAGGGCCTACAAAAGTGGTGAGGGGACTGGAACATCTCTCTTAGGAGGGAAGGCTGAGGGACTTGGGTCTTTTTAGTCTGGAGAAGAGAAGACTGAGGGGGGATCTGATCCTTAAAGGGTGGGTGTCAGGAGGATGGGGCCAGGCTTTTTTCAGTGGTGCCCAGGGACAGGACAAGAGTTAACGAGCACAAACTGGAACATAGGAAGTTCCATATAAACATGAGGAGGAACTTCTTTCCTTTGAGGGTGGCAGAGCCCTGGCAGAGGCTGCCCAGGGGGGTGGTGGAGTCTCCTTCTCTGGAGACATTCAAACCCCACCTGGACACGTTCCTGTGCAACCTGCTCTGGGATGACCCTGTTTTGGCAGGGGGGTTGGACTGGATGATCTCCAGAGGTTCCTTCCAACCCCCACCATTCTGTTGTTTTTTTTCCCAAAGGTTGGAAGATAAGAAATTTTTCTTTGTTTCCCTGCACACTACAAATCTCACCCTGGGATCATGTCAAGGATCAGACCCCGAGATGTGCTCCCCTCTGACCAGGGAGCATCTCCCTCTGCTGTGTTTGTACCATGACCAGCACAGCATAAAACTTCTGCCTTATACAAAAGCAAACTACAACCATTTGCTTTTCTATCCTGTGGCCACATCTCCACTGCTCTGTAGTGATTCCTTAACTCCTTAGTGAAATCCCTTTAACAAGCAGGATAAATGTCAGCCAGGCCCTATGATTTGTATACTTTCAAAGTTTCCAAGCCCATCCTTATCAGCTTAATTTTTCTCTTTATTTTTCTTGCTAATGACATATTTACAAAGGAATTCCATATTCTGGTGGGTTTAGAGGCATTTATTAATTACATCCTGCTCTTTGTTTATTAATGAGCCTGGGTTCTCATTTTCCTCTGTAATAATTGTAGAGGGCTTTTATTTCCCTTAGCCCTTGCACACTTAACATTAGCTCATAAATGTTTCCTTTCTTATGCCCAGAGATTTTCACTATTAGTTTAATTGACCAATGGCTCATCTCAAGTAGGGAACTGACTCATTGTGCACTACAGCTGTCAGCAAGTCGACTAATTGATAATACGCTCTCTGGGGCCACTGCCAGGACGGCTTGAGATGAATAGAAAGGAAATTGGAGGCTGGATTTCTCCTGTATGTTTGCACAGCACCGAGTTCAGCACAGACCAGACTTGCCCCAAAGTTGCTAGGTGTTGCCACAATAGATATAATAATAAATAATAAATAAATATAATTAATAATGAGAAATAATCGTAACTGGTGGAGGTGATGTATGAAAAAAATGGGGAAAAGTTTCCACAAAGACACGGTCTAGCTGCTTCCACTTTCCAAGTGTTCAGATGGCCCCTTTTTCCATATGACATTGCAAATTCTTCTAATGAGAACCCCAGTTGTACTTGAGAAACATGTTCTCTGGTTTAAAAAAAAATTAAAAAAATATAAAAAAAAAATCATTGATGGAGATGTCAGAACAAGGTCAGCATTGTTGGGATGATGGGCACTGAGGGAGCTCTTGTGAAGTGAGTGCCAGAGATGAAAAAGGCCAGCACTGCCCTGGACCAGGAGTCACTTTGGTGATCAGAAACTGCAAGTCGCTACAAAAAGGACATTGAGGTGCTGGAG
>JAHREE010000330.1:526718-561356 GCA_033628505.1 Tringa tobata | reverse complement strand
GTGTGCTAGAATAACACTACTTACACACTACATTGCTAAGGAGACCCACTTGGGAAAGCACAATAAATAACACAACTACTTAATAGCTCTGTAGTGCCTTTCAGCCAAATATCTCCGAACACTGTACAAACGTTCGTTAGAGCCGCCGCTCACCCCAGGCGAAGTGGTGCTATCTTTGCCGAGCGACAGATAAGCAAATTGAGGTTACGTTATTTCCAGGAGCTTGTGACAGGGGCCAGAGAAAAAGCCAAGAGTCCTGCCACCTATTTCCCCTTTGCCCCACGGGAAAAAATGGAAACAGAGGTCTGAGTCCCTGGTAAGCCCATACTCAGGTCAAGGGGGGGCACTCGGGTGGTGGTGTCTTTTGTTCCTCCACCAGGGCTAAGTCAAGCAAAAATAGAGGGGAAAAATGGAAGACATTAGGAGAAAAAGTAAAGAAATTGCATAATAAAAACACAGTCAGCTTCCTGCATGGTACGTTACTGCTACATTATGGCCTCAAGTTATACCAGGGGAGGTTCAGGCTGGATATTAGGAAAAATTTTTTCACCAAAAGGGTTATCAGACATTGGAATGGGCTGCCCAGGGAGGTGGTTGAGGCACCATCCCTGGAGGTGTTCAAAAGACGGGTTGATGTGGTGCTGGGAGATATGGTTTAGCGATGGTGTTGTTTTTTATTTGTTGTGTGGGTGTTTATTTTTGTCAGAATTACGTTGACGGTCGGACAAGATGATCTTTAAGGTCCCTTCCAACCTAGGAGATTCTGTGGTTCTGTGATTTACAAACACTTGGAGCTTATAGATACGACCCCAGACCTACAGGATACAAATGCCCTCCTATATTGGACGCTGGAGACCATGGGGGATACTCTAGGGCATCAGTTTGTACTAGATGTCTACAAGCAGATAGGTGAGCCTTTGGGGTCTGAACAAGGTGTCTGGAGTCTGCTGTAGTGCAAAGAAAAGGCAACTCTGAAAAACAGATCATCCAACCCAGTTTTTTGCCCTGGTATTTCATGAATAATGCCAAAGTGAGGCTGGTCCTTTCCATGGACTGTAGCAGGCATATAGATGATGAACTCAGATGTCAACCACCACACTGCAGACACATAAATTTGGGCAGAAAACTCCTGCCTTTCACAGCAGAGACAAGACTGGGATTAGAGAGTATCTGTCCTTTGGACCTCATGTGTTGGAGAAATAAGATCAACTGCAGGGACAACTGTGGGAGAGATGTAGAGGTAGATTTAGCGTTAATGGATTGGTGTCTGGCTGGGTATGATGTTCAGGGTTAATATCTCTAGCTACTGTTATTGCACCTATGACACATTACAGCATGCCACCGCAGGCTCCTGGGTGATTCGAGGTCTTTGAGCAGGTCAAGGGAGGTCATTCTCCCCTTCTACTCTGCCCTGGTGAGGCTACATCTGGAGTGCTGGGTCCAGTTCTGGGATTCGCAGTTCAAGAAGGACAGGGAACTGCTGGAAAGAGTCCAGAAGAGGCCACAAAGATGATCAAGGGAATGAAGCATCTCTCTGCTGAGGAAAGGCTGAGAGACCCAGGGCTGTTCAGCCTGGAGGAGACTGAGAGGGATTCTCATCAATGTTGAGCAATATCTAAAGGGTGGGTGTCAAGAGGATGGGGCCAGACTCTTCTCAGTGGTGCCTGGTGACAGGACAAGAGGTAATGGGCACAAACTGAAACACGGGAAAATCCATCTCAGCCTGAGGAGAAACTTCTTTCCTGTGAGGGTGCTAGAGCCATGGAAGAGGCTGCCCAGAGAGGGTGTGGAGTCTCCTTCAAAACCCACCTGGACACGTCCCTGTCCAGCCTGATCTTGGTGACCCTGCTTTGACTAGATAATCTCCAATGGTCCCTTCCAATCCCTACCATTCTGTGACTGTGTGTGGTTCTGTGAGTGGTGAGGTACATCGACAGGCATTTACAGTCAGATCCTACAAATGCCCCCACACAGGCTTAGGCTACATCTGAAAACTGCGTATGTCTTTCAGAGAAGGGGCATAAGACAAGTTGTCTACTATGTGGAACCACTGCTTGTCCTCAACAAATGTCCTCAAGAGCACATTTACACATACAGCAGAAGGACTTAACTGAGCAGTGAGTGATCTGCAGCAGGACTTTACAGAAAAGCAGGCATTTTCAGATAACAGGGCACCGCTGAATAGTCGGTTTGTTCCCTGGGTCTCTGTTACAGAATCATAGAATGGTCTAGGTTGGAAGGGACCTTTCAGATCACCTAGTCCAACCATCCACCTAACACTGACAAAAAATATCACTAAACCATATCTCTAAGTGCTACATTTACCCATCTTTTAAATATCTGCAGGGATGGAGTATGTCTAAACACTCAAAAGTCTTCAGATCCTGTGTGGAGTCAATGGCCTCAACTCAGAAACCTGGTGAGAACCCATGGAACATCTGACTGGCAAGCATGATAGTGGTGAAAGGGGGTGCTGAACCTTTCTTGAGATCTAGAGGTCAACAGGGATGTTCTGCAGTGTCTAACGTGACACTAGTTACCCACATTAAAGCAACTGAGCCTTACTCCTGGATTCAAGCATGGAGTTGGGGTGCCTTTGTGAAGGAATCTCTAAATGCACTGGGTGCCTGGAGTTCCACTGTGAGAGGCCAGTCAAAAAGGCTGTGGAGCTGTGGAGAGCTACTTACCTGGGACAGGATCCAGTAGCTCAGCAGAGATGCCTAATCCTTTGAGATGCCCTAAGAGCACCTGACCTGGGCTCCAGTCGGCACTGTAGCATGGCAACAGTCTCTCATATACCTTTGATTGCATCTACAGCTTAATCAGGTATCTTACACACTCCAGGCATGCTTTAGGCACTAAAGCACCACCAGGTGCTTAGATTTGACCAACTGAATACCATCTGCATGAATGGTTGGCTAAATAGATCTCCATCAACTACAAAGGCAGATTTGACATCACAAAGCCACCCACACTCCTCAGAAGGGCATATTTATGAGTCCCCCGTGCCAATAGCTGGCAGGAGCCAAGTGTCCACACCTGGGATGCTCTGGGCTGAGCGGTAGGTTGGCACCACTTTGTGACAATGACAAGACCTTTATTAAACAGTTTTAAGATGTGAAGCAGCTTCCAAAGAGTTCACCAGGAGTTGAGGGAAACTTTTCAGCTCCCAAGATAAGGTCCTTCCATGAGGGACAGCCCTTGCCTTTGTCCAGCCATGAGGCCAACATCTGAGTGAGCAAAGACCCATCAGCACCAATCCATTTGCTTCAAAGCCGTGATAGTCCTCCCCTCCCAAGCTCCAAGAGTAACAAAACAGTCTGTTAACTGTAAGTTGTTATTTTTTTAATGAAAAAAAGGAGGAATTCAGATGGTTATGTTTTCTGACCTATGGCTAGCAACACGTAACCCCTGCTCTCCCTTTGCAACTCTAAAGAGTTGATGTTAATGTAACTTAAGATGCTGAGGAAGTGATTCCTCACAAATATTATGAAGGGGTTGTCATGTTGTGGTCCGTGTGGAGTGATATATGGACCGAGCAACAAACTGTCCTTCTGGGACCCAGCCCCAAAAGCCAAATCTGCCTCTCACGGTCCACTCTGCACATGCTGTTTTTTTTTCTTCTTCAAAGCAGCTCCTTCAGGGATGGTGAGGGAGGAGGAACCGAGGTGCAAGAGGAACAGACAGTCCTCTCCCGGGGTTGCAATGACCCATTACCACTCACTCTAAATCAAGCAGCAAAAAAGATGGTCAATGGGGGTCTCTGGCTGAAGATGCTCTGCCCAAAGGAGGAAAAAAAGAGAGGAGAACGTGGGTTGGTTTGTGTTCAGATGGAGATTTACTTGGGAGTCAAAGGAGGCTTCCCCTCACTGCGTTTTACTAAATAATATAAGATTTCAGGGGCTATTCTGGTCCTCCTGTACTCACACCTCCTCGAGTAGGCAGTGCCTGGTGGAGGCAACTCTGTCTGTATAAAGAGAAGTCGAACAGCCCAAAGGAGCCCTACTGACAATTTTACACTCTTTTCAGACACAAAAGAAACATCAGAGCTCTGGCATCTCTTAAAAACAAAGACACCTGCTTTAACGATATCCATATCCNTCAGAGCTCCGGCATCTCTTAAAAACAAAGACACCTGCTTTAACGATATCCATATCCAAGTCCAGGGGAGCTTTATGGGAATGTCTCCCGCTGAGAAACAACTGTAATACCAAAATTCCCCCCAAACACTCGATATCAACTCTTCCAAGGCTGGCTGTAAACCTGTGGCCTTGTCCAATTCCTTTTTATGTTTATGGAAATTAAGGAAGGAAGAACATTCCAAAAACCCATCTGGTTGTCTCCTTCCTCCTCTTGGGGAAGATTCCCACTCCTGGAGTTTTATTTCTGTTCTCTGAGACCGGGCTTTTGATTTGGCAGCTCTCAGGTCACGTCCAGCCTGCCAGACACCACTGTCAACTCCTCTGTGTAGCTCCAGAACAGACAGCTTGGGGAGATACCTTGAAGGTCCCATAACCTGGTCCAACCAGGTCTCCTGTCTTCTGGACAACAGTGTGGGATAAAGTGTCTCCAAGCTGCCACAGGACCCAGCAGCTCCACCACTGCCTCCACTTGGTCCACGCAGAGAGGAGCCCTCTCCTCCCACCTCAGGGCACAATGGCATTCATGGGTAGCAGCTCAAGGCCACCTGGAAGACCGACAGCATTGTATTTAGTAAGTCTTCCCATTGCCAGCTGGAGTGAGCCACCAAACTCCTTTCTTGGAACCCAGGACCACCATGATTGCGTTTCAGCAGGCATCTCAAGCAGGGCCAGGCTGCTTAGTGCTGTAAAGTTGCACGAAAGGCTGTGGTCCCTCTCCCCATGGCTCAGGCATTCCTCTGGCTGCTGGTGCCTTTTGAGCTGCAAAATTACCTCCCATGGGAACGCTCCAAAACCAGAGCATTTGTGCAGCAGGCTTCTCCACGAGCACGTTTTCTCCAGAGGCATGAGACACGCATGCCTGCAGGCTCTGCAGCTGTGGGAACCATCAGAAGCCAGCAATGTCCTGGTCTCTCTCAACCTTGTCCTGTGGCACATCACAGTTTGTGTGTTGGTCCTGGCATGTGCTATAGGAAGATTAGGGTAGTGTTTTGGGGGTGAAGAGTAAAGAGTGAATATTCTTTGTACTGGATCTCATTGAAAAGTTGTCTGTGAAAGCAGGGGACTGAACTCAGTGATGCTCCTTTCCAAGTTTTTTTGAGTAACCTGGTCTATTGGGAGGTGTTGCTGCCCATGGCAGGAGGCGTGGAACTAGATGATCTCTCCAACCCAAACCATTCTGTGTTTCTAAGTTTCAGTCGCCTGTCCCAAGTTTCTCTGCCTCCCTCTACCACTGTGGGGGACAGCCCTTCTCAAAGCACCCACTGCCATTGAAGGGCCTCCACTGGGAGCCTTCCAGAGCAAAATCTAATGTGTCTTGCCCCAGAGGAAAGGGGAAGACCAACCCCCAACAATTCTTGCTGAGAATCTGGTTCTCCAGCCACTTCCAGTGTGGCAGATCAACCCCAGCTCCGTGGTTTCCCTTGCAATTGATATTTTCTCTGCCATATGAACAAGAAAATATCTGCCAAGAAGATAATTATGTGCTGACACGAAGGCAGCCTTGTGGGGAGTGTGCAGATTCTTCATGTTTAAATCTGTGCATGAAGACTCTAGATCCAAAGAAGAGATGGGTCTAATCCCCACCCCAGGGTGAGATGCCATTTACAACCCTTTCTTGGGGCATGATCAGAAGCCTACAGTTCTCTGCTATGACAAAAAAGAGCACCCTAATGCTCCTTTGATGTTCTGCTATTTATTGCCTTACTAAGGAAAACTGTAGGAGTGACAGATGATTTCAAGTACCTCAGCATCTAAGCAACATGTGGGCACACACTAAGAGAATATTTGTGTCTTGGAAGGTTTATGGTTCAAGAAAATGACACAGTCAAAGGGTAAGAGGAGATGTGGAGGGCAGGACACAGCTTCCTCATCCTCTCTGCAGATAGGTTCCCATTTGTCAGAGTCTTGCCCCATTTGTCTGCTGACAATTTGTCTGTCTGCCATCGTCTGACCCTTGGTGAAATTAATCACCCGACTGGGTTCCCCAAAGTCTACCCTGTCAGCCAAGCAAAAGAAGAAACCCTACTCTCAAAGTCAGACTCATACACATACATGCAGGAGGCCCAGGAGGGAGAGAACCCCAGGTTTGATCACCTCCTCTTGTGGTTAAGATGAAAAGGACCTGTGGAGGACAAAGTGGACCTGACCTGAAAGCGATCCCAAAGGTGGCTCTTCCTCAGCAACAGTGTGGTGCTTGGGCATGGCTGGGTCAAAACTTAAGCTGGTTAAAGAAAACACACATAAACCTGTCTCTCCATCATGATAGAACCAGTTGTACTACACCTCCGTGTCCAGTGCTGGGCCCCCCAGTTCAAGAAGGACAGGGTTCTACTGGAGAGTGTCCAACACACCCTAGTAAGATGATCAAGGGACTGGAGCATCTCTCTGCTGAGGAAAGGCTGAGGGACCTGAGGCTGTTCAGCCTGGAGAAAAACAGACTTAGAGGGGTTCTCATCAATGCTGAGCAATAGCTGAAGGGCAGATGGCAAGAGGATGGGGCCAGGCTCTTCTCAGTGGTGCCCAGGGACAGGACAAGGAGGAACAGGCACAAACTGGAACATGGGAAATTCCATCTAAGCATGAGGAAAAACTTCTTTCCCGTTAAGGTGGCAGAGCCCTGGAAGAGGCTGCCCAGAGAGGTGGTGGAGTCTCCATCTCTGGAGACATTCAAATCTCACCTGGATGCCTTCCTGTGCAACCTGCTTTGCGTGACCTTGCTTTGGCAGGGGGGTTGGACTAGATGATCTCCAGAGGTTCCTTCAACCCCTACCACTCTGTGGTTCTGTGATGTGGGTCTCTCTATTTTCCCCTGTCACAGTGGAGACTACAGGCATCCACAGCATCTCCTATCCACACTGTTTACAATTTCCCGTCATTTATATCAAGCTTTTTTCATAGAAATCACCACTGAAGCAAGCACAGAAAATCAAACAGCTTTGCAGGCTCTAACCCCTTCTTCTGCAGAAATAGGATACTGCAAAGGAAAAATATAAACACAGCATCTCCACTGCTGAGAAATACTGAGGGCTGCAATTTCTCTTTGCTGCCAGGGTCTGACGAAGGTGGGAGTGATTTGTTGCATCTTAAGAAGGCAAAGTTTGTACAGTCACTCTTGAAGCGTGTGGGAGGGAGTATATATCTGTCTGACAGACTGTCTGCTTTTCCTCTAGCAATTTTTGAGCCCCTTGACCAATTTCCAGTTAAAAAGCAGCCGTCTCTAAAGTACTTGAGTTCCAACATGTTTTGTGAAAGAGGGAGGGAAAGAGAAAGAGGGAGACAATATAAATGTCCCCACTGAGGAAAAGCAGGTATATGGTTTCTATCATTATTAGACCCTAGAAGATCTACATGGGAGAAGCTCTGAACATCCCAAACACTGTAAAAGCTTCAGCAAGCTTCATAGATAGTAGACACTGGAGACTCCAAAACAGAAATTCTTTTAAATCAAGGTGCATCGCTCCTCAGTGCTCAAAGTACAGCACTCCTTGCAGAGACCATGAGTCCCCAGTTCTGACCGAAACAGGTTGAGCAAGACCAAAGTGTCTCCTCGGCTGGCATTATAGGTTAATCCCATCTCGCCTTGGCCTTCTGCTTCCCCTTTACAAGCCAGGGAGATTTTAATTTCATCCTGCATGCATGTCCCTCCCCAGGAGCTCTCTGCCTCCTCATTTCCACCACCACTCTGCCACCCCCAGCTTTATCACTGGAGTCTGGCAGGACAACGCCAGAGTGAATTTGCACTTGTACCTCCTGCTGTTTGTTATGATGGCCTGGTGTATTCCTCCGGCTGGAGACTTCGTTTAAATTCTTACATTCCCAGCCAAGCCTTTGTAGATGAGCGAATCCATGTGTCCTGCTCTCTTTTTTCCCCCTTGGAGCGCTCCAAGCTTTTCTGGTGCTGCCCCAGCTATGGTGTCCAAGTCATGCCTGCTTCATGGAGGGACAGGAAAGATCTGTTGTATGTGTCAAAGAAGGTCAAATTCTCAAACCCCATGGGTTTTCACATATCCCAAGGTTTTTGGCTTCCTCTCTCCCAGTTTCCAATATTTTTAACTCTTCCACTCTGCAAATATACTAATTGCTGATCCACCAGAAAATCATCACAAAATTATAGAATTGTCTAGGTTGGAAGGGATCTTTCAGATCATCAAGTCCAACTGTTAACCTAATGTTACCGAGTCCACCACTAAACCATGGCCCTAAGCGCCACATCTACACATCTTTTAGATATCTCCAGGGATGGAGACTCCACCACTTCCCTGGGCAGCCCGTTCAGGTGCTTGATAACACTTTCAGCATAAAAAATTTTCCTAATATCCATCCTAAACTTCACCTCGTCCAACTTGAGGCCATTTCCTCTTGTCCTATTGCTTGTTACTCGGGAGAAGAGACCAACCCCCACCTCTCTACAATCTCCATACCATGCTGTTGAGAGGTTAATAGTATTTGGAACATCAAAAATTATCTTCTTGCCTAGGAGGCCAAACAGGTGGCACAAACCAAAGTCTTGTTTTTTGAGTAGCAAATAGCCACAGATATTCCAATTCCTTCAGTGGTGTGAACAATCAAACAACGGGCCAATTGCTTCAGTCTCTGTCTGCATTTGTGTGAGGTTTGTGCCCCCAAAGCCCTGTTTCTCTGTCTTCCCTTAACCTGTATCTCTAACACATATCCATTAGCTGGAGAAAACGAGGGAGGAGATAAGATAAGGCCAGCCCAACACCAGGCTGGATGGGGCTTTGAGCAACCTGGTCCAGTGTGAGGTGTCCTTGCCCATGGCAGAGGGGTTGGAACTGGATGAACTTAAAGGTGCCCTCCAATCCAAACCATTCTATGATTCTATGATTCAGTATTAAAAAAAAAACCAGCAGAAGTCCTGAAACAAGCACATGTAGACAGGATTGAATCATCTTGCTGGTGCAGTTTTACTTGTGGAGAGGGATATCAGGGTTTTCTGAAAGCCACGTGGAGACTTTATTTCCAGTATAGCAGTATCCTTCACTGGGAAAAAAAAGCAACAGAAAACTCATTCACTTCTTGGGTGCTTCACTGAGGTAGCCATGCTGCATTTCACTGTCCCTAAGACATGAGAGATGGTAATTACTCCTTTCACTGAGCTGAAAAATGGCCTCTTATGGAACCAAAGCCTTTACCTATGTCTGTCATTGCCTTAGAGCTCTTAATGATGAGAGCTCTTAATGATCCTCCCACAGGCTGATGCTCTTAACCTAGTGCTTTCTAACTGGCTGCAGACCACAAATCTCCATCCTTCCAACAGATGTGTGTTTCTCTTTCTCCTTTTGCAAAGGCTCGGGGTGAAACCCAGCCCCAGTTAATGCACTTTAACCACTCCAAGGATCCTGGCCTGGCAAAGAGTTTCAGCCAGAATCGGACTTCTGGAGGTGACTAATCTCATCAGCGTTGGTAGGTGTGGCAGCACCCACAAACAAGGGTCATCATGTGTGGACACCACTCAGTCCTCAACCTGGATCACATGGAAAAGCCCTCGCAGGGTGCCAAACATGATGCCACTGGGGGTATTTTCTGTGATGCCCTATTAAATTCATGTCGGACTGAATCAGCTGGGGTAGCTCAGGGATTCAGGGGGGAAACACAGGGGACGCTCATTGCCAGGGCAAGCAAGAACAGCTCATCCCTTCCAGAGACCGCAGGGACACACCATGCCTAATTTCTGCTTCCTGACATGGGCAGGGAGGACCACAGACATGCCCTTGTCGCCCCTTCCTGCACCCTCATCCAACAGAGAAAATACACATATTTTAGCATGAAAACTATGTGGCATGGTGGAAGGCTGCCAAGACACCCAGGCAAACCCCCCTGCTGGGACGGGCAGTCTCTGTGCCACACACTGGTGGTGGAAAGCATCCTTGCAATGAAACCAAGCTCTCGCTAAGCTGAAACATGGAACAGGAGTCTCTGTGGGGAAGAGCCAATTTATCAGCCTAAGTGGAATGGAAATTCCTTTTTGGGCAGGATCTGTTCGCTCCGGAACATGTGTGGTGCAGCCCAAGGAATGAGCAATGAGCATGATATCTCTTTTATGTCTGCCATGGCAGTAATTTAAAAAACCTGTCTGGTGACTTCACACCCATATTCCTAGATATAAAACATAGATGGGAAACACTATGAGACCTTTGTGCTACTTACCTTTGAAATGCCCCTATCCTGCCTCAGTTTACTTCAGGGTTAATTGGCTGCATCTCTGAGATGCTGTAATGTTTGAACACCTAATTGTGTAAACGCTGCAAGTCGTTGCCATGATGGTGCAACTGAAGGACCCCGGTCCCCCATAACTTGGGGTTTTCTGATGTCTAGCAAGGGTCATGCTCACCCCTTGGCCCTTTCTTCCACCAAGCATTAGCAGGATTTCTTTCTTTTGCTCGCTTGGGTTCGCAAAACACATTAGAAATTCTCCTTCCCTCTGGCTTAAACTGGCCAACAGCCTTAATGGTTTTTGAAGAGGTAAACAGACAGACACAGGCATGTGCAGAACATGATCGTATAAGTTGTGCTTTCTTAAGGAGCCAAGCAGAAAGCGAGCCAGATTACTTCAACCCAAAATGCACTTAGAAAAGAAACCCTGGTGAAGGTGATCTTAGTGGTGAGGACTGGGCGGGTGCAAGGAGAAAAAGGCTGTGAGGGTAGCTGTAACTCTCGGGTAAATTAAAATAAACAGCGCTGCAAATGTAGGTGATATCAGCCCTAAGGACTGCAGAGTCTCAGCCAAAGTCTTCGCAAGCTGAGAGCAGAATTTGGCTTTAGATGAATAAAATCGCTACTGGTCGCTCAGGGTAAATGGCCCTGGGTACATCCATCCTGTGGCACTGGGACACAGAAATCCCAGCAGAGCTGTGCTGATAATAGACCCAAGAGTAGGGGTGGGACTGGAGAGGAAAAACCAAGGCACCTTCTCTGCGTCAAGCCCCCCATGTTGTCCCTAAGAGCAGTGTGTTTGAGTTCCACCTCCCAAACTCAGATGGGGAGCAAGGGCTTTTTGTCAAAGCACAGGAATTGGCCTAACAGATGTCAGAATGGTGATGGGTCTTGGCCATAACACGTCTTACCTGAGGTGATCTTGGTGCTCCCCTTCAGATGCTTGACATGGACCCAAGAGTGTGTATCCACCTAGGGTTGCAATGGGGCATGCATTCATCCAAGGGAGGGATGGAGAAGGCACAGGGAGAGACCAACAAACCCCACTGCAACCCATCAGGAGGTTACAGAGATGCTGAACTCCTCCAAAGCATGGCCATCAGGGGGTTGGGGAGCATTAGCTGCACAGCCCAGGTTGAGGAAAGGTCAGCTGCAGGCACTTGCCATATTGAAAAAGGATTTGCAGCCAAAAGCAGGGCTGACTGGAGAGTTCCCCTCCGGGACCACTTGCAGAATGAACATAATTGCCTGAGCATTTAAGAAAATAGAAATCCATCTTTCCGTGCGAGTGGGCCTGCTGCTGGGAAGGGAAAGTGCAGGGAAGCAGTGGAATAAATACTGGTGCTTTGCAAAACAGAGATAAATCCACCAGCAAGGAAGAAGAAAAGTAAGGGAGCTTTGGGAAGCCTTTTCACATCAAATGAGCAGTGCATCCTCCGATGAGTGAGGGTGTCGGGGAAGTAGATCGATGGGCGAACACTCCAAACAGTAGCATCCATCTCTCATAATAAGGCAGCAGAACTGCTCTCGTTTCCTGTAATCTGATAACCCACCAGAGGAAGGGGGAAAAAATGCCTTTAAATGGTGATTATAATTCCCGTCATGGTGTTTCCTGATAAAGTGGCCCCCCAACATAGTGTTATTATCAATCACCACTACTGCAGTAGCATCCTGAGGCTCCCGTGGAGATCAGTACCTTCAGAGGGAGACCTTTGCTGTCCTGAAGGACATGAAGGACCCTCGTGGGAGGGAAGGCTGCACAGAAGGGAAACGAGTTATTCAAGGCCTCCCAGCTGGGAGTAAGACCAAAACCAACCACTCTTTGAGTTGTGGGATTATGTGAGCATCACACAGACATAGCAATGTCAGCTGGTGGGGACCTGAAGAGGTCTCTAGCCCAACCTCCTGCTCAAAGCTGGACCACCATGAGCTTCCAGACAAAAATAGCAGCTCACAAATTGACATAGTCATAACAAACTGAAAGTGAGGATCCGAAAAACATGACCGTCAAAGCTGTGTGTTATTGTATAATCTCATGAAGGTCAAGCCAACTGCTAGTGAGGGACTCTGCTGCACTAGCATTTCTTCCATCATTTCCTGGCCTGGACAATTCATGTCATTCTTGATTCACCCCTTTTACCACTGTTGTGTGGAAGCTCAGGGTTTTTTTTAACCCCATTTTGTGACAGGCGGTTGTAGCACTGCTCCTCTTCACTCAGCACAGTGCATGTCTATGGCCATTGCTAGCATTGCTTCCATTTGTGCTCCAGAAGTACCTAAGGGCCCAGTGCTGAGTCAAGTGTGCCTCGTGCTCAGTCCTGTAAAAGAGAATCCTTCCTCAAACAGGCACTGTGTCACACCAGCAAGTGACCAGCACCTCATTCCTGCCCTGAAGGACTAATCTCAGATTTGCCCCATGCCTCCACAGTGCCTCTGATCGGCACCTCCCACACTGCACCATGGCTTGGCCCTCTCTCGTTCATCCTCCCTCCCCAGAGAAGCATGTTGAGGTAGGAGTTTCCAGTCATCGTTGATCATATGAGCACAAAAGAAGACGAGATCCCAGCTGTACCCACCAAAACGTCATTGAAAACGAAGATGAGGCATGGAGACTGAGGTGCTGCACAGCAAAGCCAAGTAATTGAGGTAGAAACCATGCCACCTGGGACACATTGACATCCTCTGGACAGAAGAACAGCAGGTACCCCAAGGTGCCTGTAACATTCATCTACTTGCCTGTTTCCTTACGGCTGAGCTGAACTGGGAGACCTGATGCCACTTCTGCTCTGCTTTTTGCCTTCTGTAAGCAGTGAACTCCTCAGAAGCAGGACCATCTAGTCCAGCCATAAATCTGTCTTCTGCAGATCAAGAGAAGTGGTAGAGCAAGCAGAAGGAGGGAAGACATTGTGGGTGCTGTAGAATAGTTATTACCATGAAGAAAACTCCATCTCCATTCTCAAAATAAAAAGGAAATGAAGGAAGAAGGTCTGTAAAACGTCCCTTATGCTGCTCATGTCGTAGAGACACGGGTCTACCCGAGCATCTGATTGATTAGGTACACAATGGGTGACTGCTTCAGACAATGTGCAGGAACAGCTAATACAGTGAGCAGCACTGAATTACAGGCCTGAGAGCAGGCAGAAAAAAAAAAAACCCAGATTGCTTTATTGCATTTTTTGTATTAAATCATCTCTTCTAGAGAAACTGTTGTTTTAAGCCGGCTCGTGGTTTCAGGCAGGAGGGTTGCCCAAGTCTAGTTTCTGCTCTGCAGCTGCAAACCCTTCACCCCCAGCAGATCTACCTGCAGCAAAGGAAACCCCAGACCCTGACAGCTCACTCTTGGCTCCCACCCACCACCCTGCTGCAAGACCCACACCTTTCCTGGTTAACCCGGGACTCCAGAAGACATGCTTTCCTCCCTGAGCCCACCATTTCCAGCTGCCAGCTGTGTGTGGCTGAGGGAAGCCAACCCCACTATCCTCTGGCTGCCTTGAGGAATAATTTGGAGCAGGTCAACATGTAGACTTCACAGTGACACCTTCCCTCTTCCTAAGGTGTGTCTGGGCTAGAAAGCACACACAAATCACAACCCCAGTGGTGTTATGGATTTCCCCAAATGATGATGAATGATACCTACTCTATTTGCCACGAGAGGGCACTTTTACATTAATTCTCACATCCCTGGCTCGAGCGTGGAGTCTGCCTGAAAACCGTTTGGTCGCGGTGGGATCCAATATCCAACTCATGGGGGAATTTATTTTGCAAGGACAGGGCTGTGTTGAGTGTCTTACTCGTTAAATTACAGGAGAGACTGCAATAAGAGACATGGGTGCAGATGGGGGCCTTGGTGCTTCTGTTGGAGAGAACTAATAGCAAAGAAAGCCCCTGTGGTAAAGGATGCCACAGGCAAAGAAAATTTCCTCAGAGGAAACAGTTTTGTAGGGAAGATTATGCAAAAGTGTAACATCTTTCCATTCAGATGAAGGAGACACCTGCTTCCCAACTTCTTTAGCAAAGATTGTATAAATCAGCATTTTGGAAAGAGGACGATGGCTTATGTTTGCAGCAGGCACGAGTCTTTGCTTTGCAAACACCTCACCAGCTGGAAGCTGCAGGATAGAGTCCAGACTGTTGACTTGGAGCTGATTAGAAACTTTATTCCCTCCTCCCCTCCCTCCCCCCACCCCCCTCTCCTTCGTGCAGTAGATGTGGAAAACGGGAAACCCTGAGAATATGCATAGCTCTGAAATTACCGCTATTCATCATGTCCAATTGGCTCTTGGAGGAATCCCAACCAGTCAAGGAGTTCTGCAGTACAACAATAGGTGATTATCTTTTGCTCCTATTCGTTTTGTCACAACAGCCTCTGCAGAACTGTGATTTTCATTTGGTTTCCAGGAAAAGTACAGAAGATCCAAGCAATGAGACAGGTCTCTGCTTCTCTGGGGAAGACACCTCATGTTTAGGCAAGAAACCAACTGTGCCTTGTAAGCCAGTTAACAGACACCAGCGCTGTCTTGTGTCTCAGGTTGAAGGGGGTGGGAAAAGCTAAATGTCTCTTTAACTAAATTCTGCAACTTTCATTCAGAAAGAGAATGACAGACATGAATTAGATCATCCCTGGGAAAGAGAAAGCCATTTTTCAGTCATCTTCACCCCCTCTCTTTTCATTTTAGCTTCATCTTAAGGAACCAACCATACATACAGAATCATAGTATGGTCTGGGTTGGAAGGGACCTTTAAAGGCCATCTACTCCAACCTCCTACCATGAGCAGAGACATCTTCAACTCTATCAGGTTGCTCAAAGCCCCATCCAACTGACCTGGAATGTTTCCAGGGATGGGGCATCTCGCACCTCTCTGGGCAATTTGGGCCAGTGTCTCATCACCCGTAGTGTAAAACATTTCTTCCTTATATCTAACATTTTTGAACACCATCAACTCTGTGAAAAAAGGCAGTCAAATACTGCGCAAACACAGGGAAAAGTGACAGAAATAAAAGGATGATAAGAGACTGGAGAAAATATGACTAATGAAAAAAGACTGGTGGAGTGGTGATGACTTAGCCTAGAGAAAAGAAGCCCATGGAGGGAACGTGACGATTGTCCTGGCATCCTTTACAGCAAAGCGAATTTAGGTTGGCTGCAAAAGAAACCGACTAAGTCAATTGGAAGAGAAAGAGTGAAAATGTCTAGACTCGTTTCTGCTGTGGGTTTCTATGAACTGGCAGGATGGTCCTTGGTGTAGGCATTTAGATGAGGTGGTTTTTTAAACTTCCTTCTGTCCCAAAGCTTCCTCCATGCCCAGGAGGGCCCATGATGAGGGAGTGGAGTGATAGGGTGAGGGGGTACAGTTTTAAACTGAAATAGGGGAGATTTAGATTAGGTATTAGGAAGAAATTCTTTTCTGGGAGGGTGGTGAGACACCGGAACAGGTTGCCCAGAGAAGCTGTGGATGCCCCATCCCTGAAGGTGTTCAAGGCCAGGTTGGAGGGGGCTTTGGGACACGTGGTCTAGTGGGAGGTGTCCCAGCCCATGGCAGGGGGTTGGATGAGATTATCTTTAAGGTCCCTTCTAAACCAATCCATTCTATGATTCTATGATTCCCAGGACACATGACAGGCAGGAGCACTTATGTCATCTCCAGATGTCAGACACCCCCTTCCCTGTCCTCCTGCACTAACCTTTTACCTTCAGACATCCTCTTCCCAGACATGACCCTTCAGGAGAGCACTGGCCCTCTCCAGCAGGTCACGGCTTTGGGTGGCTGAGCTATTTGCAGCAATCAGCTCTTGCTCAAGAGTCAGGAAGCGCACGGCCGAGGAGGCTAATTAGCAAGAAAACATTTCAATAGCATTTCCGTTCTGTGGGACTCACGGTTTGCATGTGTTCCCCCTTTCCCCCCATGTGGAAAGAAAAAAAAAAAAAGTGTTGCAATGACTCTTGGAGACAGGGAGTGACATGTGGATCTCCAGCACCTTCCTGCTGAATTCTTTCGGTGAAGGAGTCTGACCCTTCCCGGAGAGGAGGTTCATGCCTCAGCTGGGTGAGCGTGATAGGAGGGGAACGTTGCACCAAGACGGCCTCCTTCCACACGAGAGCCACCCACAAAGTGTCTTCTCCCATCACCTTTCCCCAGCCGTGGACTCCCAAAGTCCGTTTTGAGCCTCGGCTCCTCGCAGGCGTGTACTGGTTGCACAAGATCTGTCCCCATCACTCATCTCGCAGACACAAACTGCTCCCTCCAGTCGTAAAAATCAAGTCACGGCACGCTCGCAACGTGATGATCTGAGAACAGAAGGGTTACAAATGCTCAGGGAAGCCTGGCTTTAGAAACCCAGGTGAAATTGGGGAAGGGAAAATAATACAAACAGACATGATTTGCGTGCGGCGGGTGGAAGATGCTCAGTGCTGTGGGTATAATTCCACCAGCGCTAAGCCTCTGTATGAAATAACCCGTGCCTGAAAACCAAGGGGAGAAGCTGGAGGGGGGGTGTTAGGTCAGGTTTGCAGCTCGATATGCTGGCAGTTGAAAGCAGCAGCCGAGGCATCTCCGCTTCCCAACCCCACCAGGCATTTTCCCGCAGCTCAAAGGAGTGAAGAAACTCGGCAGCTCCCAACTTTGGGGGAACTTTCCTCAAAACCGATGGCGAAAGGGTTTTCCCCGACATCTAGCGGCCGGCAAAAACGCTGAGCGAGATAACGCGGCAGGAGAAAACAAGCCGTGCTATTACCAGGAAGATTAATTACAAGTGCAATAATATCCAGGCCTTCTGATGAAATATTTTACAGTATATTGCCCTCAGGAGAACGGCTCTTTTTACTGATTTATTTTAACCTTCACATTACGCAGATACGTTATAGACGTCTTCAGAGATGCCCTGGTGTTATTTGCCCCCTGACAGCAAATAATAAACTCTTTCTCAGCTATATAACATTTCCAAGGAAGCCCTTGACGTGACTAGAAAAATATCAGGGACAATTAAGTCACATGGCACTCGTAGCCCTGTGGGAACGGACTTGAGCTCGGCTCCAGGACTCGGATAGCATGAGAAAATCTGGTTCAAACAGAGTAGCAAGAGTCTTGGAGGTAGTAATTATTAAAGATCTCCTGGTTAAAGATCCTCTGGGGTCTCTCTATTATTTTAATAATGGTTCAAGCCAACTTTACAGCTTCCAGAGGAGCCCGTTAGCACAAAGGAGGAAGGGCTCACCGCAGGGAACGTGGGCAGGAGATCAGCTGCCCATAGTATTGTTCAGTGGGGATCAAGGGGGTGTTGGTCACACATCTTTGGGGAATCCAGGTAAATCTGGTGTCTCGCTTGCATCCCTGCTTTCAGTCTCACTGAGTGCCTCAATGCCATGGGCAGAGGTTGCTGCGGGAAGGACATCAGCATGGGGGTCCAGCAGTTAAGACATGGTCAAGAATATCCAGGCAATTTGGGGACATTTCCAACCATCTAGTCTGCCAGCCCAGGCAGCTTGCTTCATCCCTGCCCCTGATCCCCCATCTGCAATTAATAAGGCAGCCTTTTTCCCTCGTTATGGTTGTCTTGGCTTTGCTGTGTTTGTGCAGCACCCGGCCCTGCGGCCACGGAGTCTGGCTGAGGCCCCACACACTCATAGAATCATGGAATCATTCAGGTTGGAAAAGACCCTTGGGGTCATCGAGTCCAACCATCTACCCTACTCTACAAAGTTCTCCCCTACACCATATCCCCCAACACTGCATCTCAACTACTCTTAAACACATGCAAAGACGGCGACTCAACCGTCTCCCTGGGCAGCCTATTCCAATGCCTGACTACTCTTTTGAAGCCATTTCCCTCTTGTTGTGTCACTAATTACCTGGGAGAAGAGACCAGCACCAACCTTGGTGCAGATTGTTGGATTATGTCTGTTTGTGATGGGTTTTGTTTTGGTTTGGTTTTCTTTGTGGTTGGACTCGATGACCTCAAAGATCCCTTCCAACCATGAGGATTCTGTGATTCTGTGATTTTAGACACATCTTTTCTGAACTACCCATCACTCAATTTTTTTCTATTGAAGTAGTTGGTGTTTCAAAGATTTGATTTTTAATTTGGAGTGAAAGCGGTTTGCAAGCTTTGAATTAGGATCCTAAGAGGAGAGAATGATTATTCAATTGTTTTCTCCACCCTGTATTTGCTACTGTAGAGATCAGCAAATTAAGGAAGATGGGACTCTGCCTCAGCAATGAACAGAGATGAAAATGTTGTTCTTTTGATCATCTTTTTCTGATGTTTTTTGAAACATTTTTCTGGTTTTCTGAAATTTTCTGAATAAAAAGTTGTGCTCACAATGTGGTTAACAGGATATGCATGACTTCAAAATTTAGAAAGTGTCAAAAGTAAAACAAGAAAGTGCTTTGGTAGTGAAGTGGTTGTTACATGCAGCCTTTCTTATTGCAGTTATACTGAAGAGTTATACTCATCATACTGAAGAGAGATGCTTGCTACTGGAAGGGGTGGGGTGGGAAAGGAGGCCAGGTCTTGCTAACCTGCACAGTGAAGGACATCCATCAGCATCAGGGAAAAGATGCTGACCTCCTTTAGAGGTCATCCATCAGCATCAGGGAAAAGATGCTGACCTCCTTTAGAGAGCTGTGGCACATACCAGAGGATACACAGGCATGGTGCCCAGCTGATGCTTTCAGTCACTGCTTCATTACAGATAACAAATCCATCCACCAATATTTGCAGGGTGCTAACATCAGTGCTCCTGCCACACCGGGTCCCACCACGCTTCTGAAGGTTTCTCCACACCAGCTCACCATGAACCAGCTCTTTTTCTTCCCTGCAGTCTCCTCATCCCACCCACAGAGAAAAACTACTCTTAAATCCTCTGACAAACATCAAAGCACCTTAATATAATGTTAGGTTCCTGCCCCATCTGACCCAGACACTGTATCCTATTTCTCTCATCACTGTGAGCATTGGCGTGAGGGCACAGGAGTCCCACATTAGACCTGTCTGCAACATGCTCGTGCAATAAATCTTGGTAGACAATTGGCTTTCTGCAGATTAAAAGCCTAGTTGTAAATAATCACCATCTCTGTTCAGCCCCTCGGGGGACCTAAACCCCATAAGGACAAAGAAATTCATTTCTAAAAACCTTAACACCGGGGCTTCCAGATGGCATCAGAGCAGCTCATGCTACATCATGAAGACCTTGGTTCCTACAGCAGCAACTTTCATTGGGATCCATCCCAGGTATAATTTCACCCTAATTTCAAGGCAATCGGACCTGTATTTTACCATGAGCAGGACTGAAGAAAGTAGACTGGGGTGAAGGGCTACAAAGCTGGTGAGGGGTCTGGAGCACAAGTCTGGTGAGGAGCGGCTGAGGGAGCTGGGGGTGTTGAGCCTGGAGAAAAGGAGGCTGAGGGGAGACCTTCTGGCTCTCTCCAACTCCCTGAAAGGAGGGTGTAGCCAGGGGGGGTCGGTCTCTTCTCCCGAGGAACATGCAACAGGACAAGAGGAAATGGCCTTAATCTGCGCCAGGGGAGGTTTAGGATGGATATTAGGAAAAATTTTTATACTGAAATGTTATCAAGCATCAGAAGAGGCTGCCCAAGAAAGTGGTGGAGTCACCATCCCTGGAGGTATTTAAAAGTCGGGCAGACATGGTGCTGAGGGACGTGGCTTAGTGGTGGTTTTGTCAGTGTTAGGTTGATGGTTGGACTTGATGATCTTAAAAGCCCCTTCCAACCCAGATGATTCTATGATTTGATGGTGGCAGGGCTGGCCAGGGACACAGTGTGTCCACAAGGGAGGCATCCACATCTACATTCATGTGATTGTCTTCTTATTCATAGGGTCCCTGCAGAGTCTGAGCACAGGTCTGCTGGCTCCGTATTCACACCTCTGCTGTGCAGTCATGCACTAGACAGCCATGGGTGAAGAGAAACCCTCTGAGATAATCATAAAGGTGACCCCATAACTCCAGCATACAGCACACCGACCTTCTCTTGCCCCAAAACGAATGACTCCTCAGCGTGGGGGTTGCAGCATCAGACCTCAAGCCCCTTCACCAGCATCACCAGCCTGATCCAAAGGGTGGCTTTACAGATCTCTGATGCCTTTTTTGCCCCCCCTTCTTTCCAAGCCCTGCGATTCTGGAACAGATCCCTGCGAAACCACTCCGGTTGGAGAGCTGTTGTCAGGTCATTTTGAAAAGTTTGCAACACTTTGCAAATTGTTCTTGCTGGAGGTTGTACAATCACAGTGCCATTACTCAAAAAACCCATCCAAGAATATTATGTTAGACACAGGTCAGATCCCTCCACCCACAACAATATTCCAAGGGAGAAAAAAAAAGAAAAATATGAGGAAAAGAAATTGTTAAACACAAGCTGGAGATGACAATGAAAAATTTACCCTTAACTATGTATATTTTTATGGAGAAAGGTTATCTATCCATCCATCATCACATACTAGTACAGGAAAGAGCCTGTGAGTATTTAGATATTTATATCTTACATGTGTAGTTAAGGAGAAAAATTACTTGTATGGATGCACGGCTGTCTCTACTCCCCCCTCCTCTCCCCTTAGGTGCCCATCACAAACACTGCATAAATACGTTGAAGCCAGTCATCTGACCTATTTTAATCAACTAGAGTAGGATGAAATGAATAGAAGTGTCTGTTTGTCTCCAGCAACAACAAAGGGAGTCTCAAGCAATTAATTCAGGTGTAAAAAACTCCGCTGTGCCAGACCAATCCCATCCATGTGTCTTCTTTTCCCCATCTCTAAGGCAGAGATAATAAACCTGCTTTGGTCCCAAAAGTACTGCGAGATTCAGAGGGGAAAGGTATCCATGACACGGGGATGTTACCTAGGAAATAGCAGCAATAAGGTTAACGACAAGGTTAGTAGTGAATTCATATATAAAACTTGCTGTGGGACTGCAAACAGCCCAGGCTGTCCTCTGTTTGGGAAATCGTGTCTATATTCTCCCCACAGCTCAAACTGAACCCTTCAAAAAGCATTAATAGACTCAGTAATTTTCAAATGTAACATTAAAGAAGAAAGGTGGTTATTTCTAAAAACCACTCATTCAATATCTCACAGAAATTGCATGATGGCACTCAGTGTGGAATTACCATATTTTCCAGCATTTTGGCGAGTTGAATGCATTGAACATCAAAACCCCACATGCAAAGACGAATATTTTTTTTTTCCCATTTTTGCAATTTTTTTTCATGTTTACATTTTCCCTCACCTCTCTGCCTGGGACTCCCCAGCATCAATGCAATCCCTCAGGGTACAAGAGCGGAATGAGGACGCAACAAAGCCACCTCCAGAGCAGGTGTTTCTCCAGTGGCTCTTGCATGGAGGATGATGCTTCAGCCTCTCCTCTCCAGCCTGTGGAGAGCAGCAGGTGCCTCAAGGCCACACAAAGCCATGACCTCCAGTCCCTGCAGTGTGAGGACAGGACTCTGGAAAGGGGCCGGAGATGGAAAAGACGGGACCTGATGGCTGGAAAAAGACCCAGCCCCTGGAAAGCTTTGGCTGGTGGGGATGGAAGGTGTAAGAAGGAGCCAGGGCCTGGAGGTGTCCCCACATGGGCCACCACCTCTGGGTTGGACCCAGGATATCTGAAAATATGGGCCTATGAGTGCATGCACCCTGTGGTTGGGTGAGACATCCCTTCCCATGCCATCCCCTGAGGGACTCGCCAACAAGCAGGGTGTAAGGGGCCTCCATGGAGCGCTGGTGGTTGGGATGCTCCTGAAGACACTGTGAGACCCCACAAAACTCATGATATCTATGATAAACCCCTTCTAGCATCTAGAGAAACGCCCATATCTAGGCCCCCATCTGCTTTGTGTCCACACTTTGCATCAATTTCTGCAATTTCAGCATCTTGAAGTCTCTGTGAGGGGCTCTACAAACCTGCAGCGCTGCATTTGGTGGGGTTTTGCCGCCTCGCTGGGTCGGGTCAGAATCAGGCCCCAGGTCTTCAGAGGAGTTTCTAGGTTTTCCACAAGGTTTCAACAACATTAATTTCCTTTCAATCAGTTTTTCCCTCTCTGCTGATCAGTCCTTTCTGCCTTTCATACGTTTCCAGGCTCCGCAGCCTCATAAAACTTCACGGGAGAACGTTTCTGCTTGGTTGGCATGGGCAGGAAATTACTGTCATTTTTCACTTCTTCAGCCCGAGAAGGTGTTCGCTGGGCCCATCATCAGTGGGCAGTTGCACACTGGCCCTTCCAGCACCATCCCCAGTGGGGTCTCAGTGCCAGCAGCCAACGCAAAAAAAAGAAGCCAAGCTCTTTATTTTGACTGGCACCGGGAAGGCAACCTGGGTGTTTCAGCAACACAACACATCCAGCCAACCCCTCAGCAGCATCTCAGCAGCACAGCGAGGGCTGGAGAACCCTCCAGCCACTCCTGAAGGTCAGCAACAACCCAGAGGCATGAGTTTATGCCGGGTTTGGACATAACACACCCTGCTCCACCAAGGTTGATTGAGTGTGAGCAGCCACGTCGCCAGAATAACTCCATTCTCAGACACCTCTGATGATCTGGACTGCAACACTCCTGAGAAGGACTTCTACAGACACCCCCTGAATAGGAAAAGTTAATAGAGAAGACATTTGTGGCAGAACACAAGTGCAAACACAGGACTTGCAAGTGCCCACCAAGCTTTGACTTCTTCCTTCACCGTTTAAGAGGAATAACCATAGAGAAAGATCAACACATTGGGTGGAGAGCTCTCCTCCTTGAGGGTGCATCATTTTGTTATTTCTGTGTGTGGAAGGGCTGGGGTCGGAAGATGAAATTCTTGGGGAAAGCTCCAGGACATGGTGGAGAGACGGAAAAAGGCCTGTTCTCCTTGGCTATGCACTAGCTCCAGATGGCACGTTTCTTGGTATTTTACCCAGGACAGCCTTCAAACTTGTACCTGATGAACTGCAGCCCTTCTTTTTGGTAGGAAGAGCCTGCAGTGCTCTGCTAGCCACAGAAGATGATGATGAGGACTAAGTCTTGTCCTTCGTTTCCTGTAGAGCCATCTCCTAGGGTTTAGACCCCTGTCCACAGTGTTGCATGGTGTTATTCCATCCCAGATGTCAAAAGTCACACGTGCACTTGTTGAACTTTGTGGGGTTCCTGTCAGCACATTTCTGCAGCCTGTCCAGACCCTCCTTTGAGGGTCCATGCCCTCCAGCACGTTGGCCACTCCCCTACCCAAGTCCGGTGCCACAAGCTTGCTGAGAGCAGTTATCATCCAGGTCATAGGATCATGGAATGTGTTGGGTTGGAAGGGACCTTTAAAGGTCATCTAGTCCAACCCCACTGCAGTAAGCAGGGACATCAATTAATCAGTGAAGGTATTCAACATTATTGATGCCCGTATTGATTCCTGAGGGATGCCACTAGTTATTGGCTGCCAGGTGGTCCTTACACCTCTTACCATAATCCTCTGAGATGTTTGCACCAGAGCTAGTTGCCTGTGGCTCTCATCTTGATTGCAGTGAGAACCAGAATCACAGAATAACTGAGGTTGGGAGGACCTCTGGAGGTTGTGGTCCAACCTCTGCTCACAGTAGGACCAGTTCCACTGTCGGATCAGGTTGCTCAGCCTTACTTTCATCTAGCAAGTTCAGCTTAGTCTTGCTCTCCTACAAAATACCTTCATTTGGAGACAGCAAACTGTGACCTCCACAGCAAAGCGTGGCCCCAGATGGCAGATCACCCCATTCCTCCTGGCCCCAAACTTCACCCCTGGTGAAGGCAGGGAAAGACACACTGCTCTACCACACTCTCCGTGGCTAAATCTACCACTCAATCAGCTTGTTCCCCTGTTCCCAGGTTGTTCTGCGATGTTATCCTCTCTAATTCCTAAATTCTTCCCACCTGCAGATGCACACCTGTAATAATAAAGAGCTGAGATTGCAGGTGCTCCAGGCATGATTTTAAAGTAGTAATAACCTCTGTGGCCTGACAGATGGATGTCCCAGGAGACACAAAGTGCTCTGATTTTTAAATAGGAATGAGGAGAACAATCCCAAGGCTGTTCCAGGGCCTGAATTCAAGGGCAACCCCCAACTGCAGAGCCAGGGCTGGAAAACTCATTCATTGAGATACTTGTGAAGGATTTGATAAAGGATCTGCAGTATGGAGAACACTTTCCTCCTCCCTAATTCAAGCTGTTTTCTCAGTCACCTGCATCCTCTTTCTCTTTCTCCTTTTGCATTCAGACTTCAAGCTCTTTGGGGCAGAGGTTGCTTCTACTCTCCACGTGGATGCAAGTCTCCACACTGCTGAAATAGAGCCAGATATAACCTTGAAAAAAGACGTAACGCACTCAGGAAAAATTCTACCTACCAGTTCCATTAAAGCCCTCTAGAAGTTTTCTGACCAATGCATCACTTTGTTGGGGAGCCAGGCTGGATTTTTGGTTTCACCAAAGTCAGCGTGATCCTTGCTTCAGGACTCCCAGCTCAAAGCAGATGCATGTTGATGACCCAGAGAGAGTTTCAGCAGACCACCAATCCTATGACTGTTCTTCCTACAATCCTGAAGATGTGACTGTGTGTAGGAACCTATTGTAAGAAGAAGATTCGATCTTGCTGTCCCATTCTTGCAGATTTTAGAGATGCATGTGATTAGCAAGCATGAAACACTGAATCGTGCAACATTGTGCTCAGTAGAGATGCTCACGTGTTGCCTCCGAGCAGCACAATAAAAGGGAACAAGCCTGGAACAAGCCAACAGCATAAATTTGTCAACCTCAGCAATCTATCTGTTAGGTTGCCCAGAGAAGCTGTCGGTGCCCCATCCCTGGAAGTGTTCAAGACAAGGTTGGATGGGGCTTTGAGCAACCTCGTCTAGTGGGAGGTGTCCCTACCCATGGCAGCAGGTTGGAACTCGATCTTTAAAGTCCCTTCCAGCCCAAACCATTCTATGATTCTACCCTGACTAATTAATTTGAGCCTGGGATGAGCTGAGACTCAAAGGTTGCATCCATTCCCAGCACCACAAAAGGCAGGGAGAGGGTCTCACTGACTGGAGTCTCTCTTCTTCTCTTCCCCCGCCTTTTCCCTACAGCAGCTGAGGACCAATGTATTGCTCAACGAGGGACAGCTGTGCTCTGCCCATACAAGAGTTTTTGGGAGCACTCTGTCAGTTCATGCTTTCTCCTGCCATGTCCAAAACTCAGCACACCAAGAGAAGAGTAAAGGAACCAGAGGAGACAATGTCTCCTAAGTTCGCCAATTGACTGTGCCTCAGCTCAGATATCTCTGATCAGGAGGTCCCACCTTCTTGGTGTTGTCATCTCAGAGGGACCCAAGCACCAGGAGGTGCTGCCTGTTGCCTCTGTGAAGTTCTGGAAGTTCCCAGAAAGTCATTGCAAATCTCCCGTATTTCACCTTTGTGGACCATGTTGTAGACTGCAGATCCCTGCCCTAAACCTTTCAGGCATGTTGGGCTTGAAAAAAACCTGAAGCTGATCCTGCTGAACTACCTGATTTGAGGAAAGCAATGTGGCTTCTCTCCCCAGAAGCACCAGCAGCAAAGAAACTAATATCTGGGAGGACTTGGATAGTGCTAAGAGATCATATCCAACCACTGTGCAATAAACAGAAGATTTAGAACCTGCAGCTCAACAAAATTGTTTCATCTACTGTAATTTGTGGAGATGATGCTTCAGACTCTGGGTTTCCAGGCACGTTCCAGCTGCATTCTCACTTGTAAGAAGGTTCACTCCATACGTAAGTGAGGGGTATGTACAACCCGAAGATTATGAAGCATTTCCAAGTGTTTCTAGCTCTTACACCATTCAGAATGGGAAATCAAAGACATCAAAAATCCAGCCTGGCTCCCCAACAAAGTGATGCATCGGTCAGAAAACTTCTAGAGGGCATCACAATCAAAGGTAAATGCACCAGGTATCAGACCCTGTGTTCCAGGTTATGTCTGTACATTGCCTACGCTGGGATTTGGATGTTGGTTTGGATTTGGATGTTGGTTTGAGAGAGCCATCTAAGTTGTGAAGTGACAGTGTAATTCTAGAGAAAAAAGGAAAACCAATCCCCTAGGAAAACTGCAAGCTGAAGGTCTGGCAAGAGATGCAGGTCTGCATGAATGGCTTTGTATAGGCTGCTCCCCCCAAGCTGTTTCTATGGTTGATAGGGGAAAATAAAGCCACATCCCAAAGCAGGCACCCCAAGAGTGGGACCCCATGCCCACTTCTCTTCTTTGGCTCTAACTGGAGCCCAGAGAAACCAGTTATACTGCAGTGATCTTAGAAGAGTGTGGCCAGCAGGTTGAGGGAGGTCATCCCCCTTCTCTGCTCTGCCCTGGTGAGGCCACATCTGAAATACTGGGTCCAGTTCTGGACTCACCAGTTCAAGAAGGACAGGGAACTACTGGAGAGAGTCCATCAGAGGCTATGAAGATGATCAAGGGAATGGAACATCTCCTTGACGAGGAAGGGCTGAGAGACCTGAGGCTGTTCAGCCTGGAGAAGAGAAGACTGAGAGGGGACCTCATTGATGTTGAGCAATATCTAAAGGGTGGGTGGCAAGAGAATGGGGCCAGGCTCTTCTCAGTGGTGCCCAGGGACAGGACAAGGGACAACGGGCACAAACTGGAAATTCCATCTCAACATGATGAAAAACTTCTTTCCTGTGAGGGTGGCAGAGCCCTGGAAGAGGCTGCCCAGACAGTGTGTGGAGTCTCCGTCTCTGGAGACATTCAGAACCTACCTAGACATGTTCCTGTCCAACCTGCTCTGGGTGACACTGCTCTGGCAGCAGGTCAAATGAGATGATCTCCAGAGGTCCCTTCTAACCCCTACCATTCTGTGATCTGCAGTGCAAACATCTCTGCAAACAAATACTTTCCCTCCAGCCTTACTGTCCTCACCCGTCTTCAGCAGATGGCTGCTGTGGGGCTGGTTTTGCCTGGCCGATGGCAAAAAGTGCATTGGTTCCTCACCATCCCAAACACTGCCAGAAGAGAGCTCTTGGAGCAAATACCACTCCCAACCCCGGAGTCTGGCCACGCAGCAACCATCCAGCCAGGCAGGTGTTGGAATGCCAGTCTGCTCAGCAGAGAAATGCACAAGGACAGGAGGCAAAAATCATTTCTTTCCAGCAAAGGAAGATAATTCTGGATGCTTTGGTGACTTTGCAGCTAATCATTTCCATCTGTTTAACTATCCTTTGCAAGCACCACTCCTACCCCACTTCCCAGCTCGTTCCCCCACTGCCGAGGATGGGGAGAAACCCAACTCCCATCCTTTCCCCCATGTAGGGACTGTCCCTGAGAGCAGCTCAGCACCCAGGACCCAGGTTGCTCCTCGGTACCATCCAGGGCATGCTCCAGGCTCAGCGCCGGCTGTGGCAGGCTCCTGGTTAATCCAGACAGGCACCTTCTTGACTCTTGTGCTGGACTTTCCTGGCAGGCAGGGAGAGGAGAGCGGCCAGGAAAGGAAAGTTTCTAAGTATAAAACCCAAAAGCGTCCCTCAGCCTCGCAAAAGTGTCAAAGTAAGAGGCACATGGTTGACCCAAACTATTTATAAACTGAGACCCGCGATGGAAACGCGATGGAGCCGAACCAAATTCCTGTTTCCAACCCATGCCTCTCCCCACAGCCTGTCACCTGAGCAGCGTGGCACCAGCCAGCGTCCTTGGCTCTGACTTCCCCCCGTTCAGGGTTTAAATTATAGCCGAGTGCACAAACTGCACCCCTCAGATGAAAAGTAGGTCCTGGATTCCCCAAGGTAGACAGATGGTGGTCCTCAGAAAGGTGGAGATGTTAGCGTACAGCACATACAAGCAGGAAGCCCGGGTGATCCTGTTGGGAAGAGCATTCTGCTGAGGAAAATAGTGGGGTGGACACTTAACCCATGTTTTTGATCTGCTATAGTCATAGGGAAGGTGGTGAGTAAGAGCAATGTACTGGTTATGTGAGGGGAATGCTCCCAGAACCAAAGGCCCTGCAAGGTTGTGGCTAACCTCAACAGCTTGCTTTCCACCTAGGCTGAGAGGTGCAGGACCTAACACCTGGGTCATTGCCACCCTCTGGCACTCCAGACCCCACCATTCAGCTCAGTCCCTCCTCAGAGCTGAGCAGCTGCTCCTTGGGCAGTGAGCGCCGTCCAGGAGGAACCTCCACAGTCCCACCTCGGATGAGGACAGATGGTCCTGCTCTGGTCCTGATTCAGCAAAAGCAGTGTCTGCAACAGCAACTGAACATCACACCAGCTACGGGGACCAGCATACTGGTGTTCCCTTCCTGGCAGTGGCAGCTTCTTCTCCTCACATGTGTGGGGAAGAGAAGGAGGAAGGACACAGGGGCAGGGAGAAGGAATAATTTGGGAATGTATGAGTCCTAGAAATGTATGATTTTAAGACCTAGATCTATTCTGAGTCATCACAGAATCATAGAAGTGTTTGGGTTGGAAGGGGCCTTAAAGATCATCGAGTTCCAACCCCCTGCCATGGACAGGGACAGCTCGCATGAGACCACGTTACTCAAAGCCCCATCCAAACTGGCCTTGAACACCACCAGGAATGCAGCAGCCACAGCTTCTCTGGGCAACCTGGGCCAGGCTCTCACCACCCCCACAGGAAAGAATTTTTTCCTGAGATCTCAATCTCCCCTCTTCCAGTTTAAAACCATTACCCCTTGTTCTATTGCTACATGGCCCTATAAAAAGTCCCTCTCCAGCTTTCTTGTAGGCCTCCTTCAGATACTGGAATCAGAAATAGTCTGGACTGAGAAGGTCTATGTATCTAGGTTGGGCAAGTTTCTGTTCCTTCCTCTAGTGCCTTTTAAACTTTGCAGGACTCTCCCTCCTGTGGGTCCACCCCTTCCCAAACCCCACAGCAGTCTTTACTCCCCAAATCCTAGGGGAAGGCTACATGTGGCCACCAGGAAGAGCCCCATCCCCTTCTAAGGTGACCAGGCAGCCCCTGGAGGAATAAGGCTCTTCGTCTCAGCTCCTTCTTCTGGACATTTGTGCAACACAAACACAGGTCTGTAGAAAAAGTAATCTCATCCTGTTGTAACAAAAGGCTACCAAGAAATGCAGACAGCGGACCCCAGTGAGGAATTGTTTTCAAGTCCGGTGGTTAATAGCTTTCTTTGCAGAGCTCATGGCTGATCCTCCACTGAAGGTCCCACGCTTCAGAAGGAAACAGTACTGTATTTGTTCTTATGCCATTGAGCTGCTCTCACAAGCGATAATCCTACTTTTATCATGTGTTCTTCTCACAGGAGCCATATAGGATGCTACGCTCCCAGTGACTAGCAAACTAATTGGGTTTAAGAGGTGTAAAATTTAAAAACCACCCGGGGAGGAAAGAATAGCAACCTTTTCCTGAGCTTTTTATTGAATTCTTAGGGAATTACGGATATGTGTGATTTGGATGAACAAAAACACAGAGCTGGAAAGGAGTTCAGGAGCCTTGTAGTAGACCACCCTTGGTTACTAAGACAGGATCACATTGATATGGGACATCTCTCTAACTTCCTACCCTTCTAACCCCTTCTAACCATTCCATGATTCTGTGATTCTAAATGAGACGTTTCCTACTCTCTTCTTTGCATCATCTCCCAAGAGATGATTTTTTTTTTTCTGTAGCAGTGTCATCCATGGTTCTTGCTCCACCTCTGACGGGGAACCTCTCAGCTCCTCTCCCACCACTCAACTCCCACACGGAGCCTCTTCACATTTCCTCTTCAGGACAGGGCAACGCTTCCCACTCATCTTATTAGAAAACCAGCTTCAAATTCCACTAGCAGTCTGGGAATCCCAGCTGAGACCCATCAGATGGAAAAAGCTGTATCTGTTTTTATAAGGTATCAGTTTCATCGAGGGGAGGAGGTGAACGCAGAAGAGATGCTGTCCATGTGCCAGATGGGCATGGACAAGTCCCGGGCCAAGTTCACACCTCATCATAACAGCCTATTAACCAGCAGGTCAAGGGCTCAAGGAGTAACCCCACTGTGTTGCAAGCTTCATGTAGATATGGGCAGATTAGGAGATATGTCCCGTTCATGGAGATAACGGGGATATCTAAAGTCTAATCTGTTTGTGGAGTTTAGCGTGGCTGTTTTGGTGCAGATTTTTCCTCTTGCTCTTTGGAAAGCAGGATGAGAGGCAACAGTTTAGGTTCCAAAAAAATACTCAGACGCGTGCTTAGCCAAAGGATTGTGGATTCATCCACTGGTTTTTAATGAACTCCCCTTGAGAGCAGCGCCGAGACCCTGGCTGGGAGCTGTGCAGGGTTGGAGTCTCCGCCTCCGGACCCAGGCAACAGGGAAGGATAAGGCATCACTGCGCTGGACAGAAAATACAGCTCTGCTTTGGCTCCAAAAACATTTTGGCATAACTTGCTAACTTGAATTTTATCTGCAAACGTTTTCGGCCTGATACCACTCGGGAATCCTGATTTTTCCGAGACTTACCAACAGGAAATCCCTGAGCTGGAGGGGTTTAGCTGTAATGAACTTATTGTATATTCAAGCCCTGAACGTCAATTTGGATTACGATGTCAAAAATAAGCACTGAGAGCATGCAACCGTACCCTGGGGTCACCTGTCAGGAACTCCAGACTGAAATTGGCCAGATATAGACCAGCACAGCCTTGATTTATATTTTTCCCTGTGCAAATGCAACAGCTAAAACTCAAGGATCCTACTGCATCTTGGAGATGAGCCTCCTCCTCCTCCTCCTCTCCCCAGCGCCTTCTCCCACTTCGCACGGGGCTTCCTTGGCTGGGGATGCTCCATTTAGAGGCTGCTCAAAGAGCTCGGGACTTGTCAGATGCATTTGGGAGGTGAAATTCCTTTATTAGTGCGCATCTAAATCACTGCCACTTGTGTCATTCTGGGACCCCGAGTCCCAGGCACAATCAGGATTCCCATCCTCCCCAACACTCAGCAACGCACAGGTGAAGACAAGCTCTTGCTCCCCAGCCTCATGCTAAAGACACACAGGAATTCAGCCGGAGCATGGGATGCAAGAGGAGAAGTGCGTGGGGGCAGGAGGGATAATTTACACCTTCTTCCCCTCCAGGCACGTGGCCACAGCCCTGTTCAGGGGCCGCAGGCAGCTCGTGTCTTCCCATCCATCCCTTTTTCTCTGCGGCCCCAGATGCAGGCAGAAGAAGGGAGGCTGGACTGGAAAGATGAGGATCTCTGTTCCTTTCTCATGCTCTATCCCAAGCACCACAGGATGAGAGCTGCTCCTTTTCTGCTGTCCATTGCTCACTGAAACCACAGAGAGGGCAGAGCAGGCAGCGCAGGCTCGACTCTGCAGAATCATAGAATGGTTGGAGTTAGAAAGGACCTTAAAGATCATCCAGTTCCAACCCCCTGCCCTGGGCAGGGACACCTCCCACCAGACCAGGTTGCTCCAAGCCCCCTCCAACCTGGCCTTGAACCCCTCCAGGGATGGGGCAGCCACTGCTTCTCTGGGCAACCTGGGCCAGGCTCTCACCACCCTCACAGCAAACAAGTTCTTCCCCAGATCTCATCTCAATCTCCCCTCTTTCAGTTTAAAACCACTCCTCTCCCTCATCAAGAGTCTCTCCCCAGCTTTCGTGTAGGCCCCAAAGGGGTAATATTCAGAAGGGGTAATACCATCACACGGGGATGAGAAGAAATACCCTACCAAGTGGATGCTTCATGGAAAAGTTTAAATCCCAGGTACAATCCATGTTCTGGATTTTAAAGTCATTCAAAAATAGAAATCAATAATCAGATGCAATTATACACCTTCTCTAAATAAACCATGACCCAGGGACTAATGTTATTATCTGCAACCTTCCCAATTAATGCCACGTTCCCTGATATTTCCTCCTAAATCCTTCCCATGGAGAGTCTACAGCCTCTTATGGTAAGTTGGATGGAGAAGGTACTTGTAGACAAGGGGCCCAAATTTGGTTCCTCCAAGTGAAGGTCATGGGACTAGAGTCTTAAAAAAATAGAAAAAATATAATCTTAATTCATAAACCCAGATCTTCCCCATAATGCTGTAACGAGTTTGTTGTGAAGCTGACAAGGAGATTAGACCTTCATTTGCTTTGAGGAAACATTGAGTTTCCTCTTCCTTGTATGTGCACACGATCATCTGGGAGACAAGGGCCACAGGTCACAGTGTGGTTATTAAAGTGAGGGATGAGGTTTGCAGGGCACTTACACCTCTTTCCTTCCCTACAAATGTTCAGCCACATGAGGAGCTGGTCACATCCATCCCTTTGTCCATCCTGGTTTCCAGTCCCTGGGAACAGCTCAGGGTGGAGGTGTCCACCCCAGCTAAATAACTGAGAATCATCCTCGGAGACTGCATGTTCTCCCTTCCCTCCTCCATTTCAGTGACTGCTTGTGTGGTTTCTATTCATAGAATCATAGAATCATTTAGGTTGGAAAAGACACTTCATGTCATAGAGTCCAACCATCAACCTAACACTGCCAGGTCCACCACTAAACTGTGTCCCTCAGTACCACGTCTACCTGTCTTTTAAATAGCTCTAGGGATGGTGATTCCACCACCTCCCTGGGCAGCCTGTTCCAATGTTTGATAACCCTTTGATGAAAATGATGAAAAGCCTTGGCTCTCCTTTGCTTTTGGCCCCTGTACTCAGCACTGGTGAGGCCACACCTCGAGTATTGTGTCCAGTTTTGGGCTCCTCAATACAAGAGAGATCTGGAGGTGCTGGAGCGGGTGCAGAGGAGGGCAACGAAACTGGTGAAGGGCCTGGAGAATAAATCATACGAGGAGAGGCTGAAGGAGCTGGGACTGTTTAGTATGAGGAAGAGGAGGCTGAGGGGAGACCTCATCACTCTCTACAACTACTTGAAAGGACACTGTAGAGAGGTTGGTGCTGGTCTCTTCCCACAGGTAATTAATGATAGAACGAGAGGGAATGGCTTCAAGCTCCAACAGGGTAGGTTTAGACTGAACATTAGGAAAGAATTCTTCACGGAAAGAGTGGTCGGGCATTGGAATAGGCTGCCCAGGGAGGGGGTTGAGTCACCATCCCTGGATGTGTTTAAGAGACGATTAGATGTGGTGCTGAGGGATATGGTGTAGGGGAGGACTTTGTAGAGTAGGGTAGATGGTTGGACTCGATGATCCCAAGGGTCTCTTCCAACCTAGATGATTCTATGATTCTATGGCAGGTTGAGAAGAGTCGATGGTATCTGTTTTATTCATTCATCTTATGCCGAAAAGAAATCACAGCGGAGGTGGAGGTCCCTGCCTCCAGAGGTGCTCAGCCAAAGAATATGAAAAATGCTGCTGTGCTGGTCCCCAACTTGAGAAAAAACCCCGAGAGGCAGCAAAGCTTTTCATTAAGGCTGGAAGCTTTGCAGCACGGAGCAAGCCCACGCTAATCAGCCCCCGTGCTCCAGTGCCTGATATCTGGCTAACGTCAGGGCAGGGAGGATTAAAGCTTCCCTCTTCGGCCGTCCGCGGTTCCCAGCAAAGCTGACAGCATCTTGGACTTCTCACCCAGGACAAATCCTACCCCCATTTAGCAAAGTCTCCTCCGTGGACAAAGGGGTAGCCAAACCACCGCTCCGCGTTGTCACACAACGCGCTGTTGACAAAGTTATCGCTGTAAAAACAAGCCGGAGCCAAGCCAACCGGGGCCCTCCACCCACTCCAGCATGAGAGCATTTCCTGCTAGCCCAGGGGAAAAGGTTATTAAAGATACACATGGAGGCAGAGGTAAAGGCTGGTGCCGCAGGTTGTGGAGCTGCACTTGCTGCCTATCAGCGTTCAGGGGCTGAGAAAGGCGATCTGCAAAAGGGAAGGCTCCATCTAGTAGATGGCAAGCAGGAAATCCAAAGGCCAGATGTGAAAACTAGACCGGGTAGATGATAAGAAGGTGCAACAGGAACATAGAATCATAGAATGGTTAGGGTTGAAAGGGACCTTAAAGTTCATTGAGTTCCAACCCCCTGCCATGGGCAGGGACACCTCCCACCAGACCAGGTTGCCTAAAGCCCCATCCAGCCTGGCTATCCTTCATAGCTGATCCCCAGCTCTTCTTCAGCCTACCAATGTGCTCTTAACAAGGGATTCCTGGACCGTAGAAAACCACCATCCTGTTACTTTTGTCCTTCTCTTGCACGGGAACCAAAGGTGTCCTGCCAGAACACGCAACACAACCCACAACAGAGGAGGAACAGCCCATCATCAAGGAAGAGTTGTGATCTTGCCCTTAAAACCAAGTATCATAGGATCATAGAATTCTCTAGGTTGGAAAGGAACTTTAAGATCATTTAGTCCAACCATCAACCTAACTCAGACAAAAATCATCATTAACCATGTC
>JAHREE010000330.1:502048-522047 GCA_033628505.1 Tringa tobata | reverse complement strand
CCTCCTCATGTTTAGGTGGAACTTCTTACGTTCAAGTCTGTGGCCATTTCCTCTTGTCCTGTCCCCGGGCACTGCTGAAGAAAGACTGTCCCCATCCTCTTGACACCCATACAGGCCCGATGAACAATAATGCAAAGTTTTTGGGGCCAGAGAGGACACTTGGGTTCAAATGGTGTTCATAAAGAAAATAAACACAAAGGAGCCATTGAGAGAAGACACACAAGTTGAGAGATACTAATCAGTTTTATTTTATAAATACAGATGAGCTTTCCCACAATTACCAACATAGTTTTAATGTGTCATTTGCTATGGGATATTCTGGTTTTGCTTATTTTAAATACCTGGACAAGCAAGGATAAGCCAACGCCGTTGTGCTTGCTATAAAAATAGAGTGGGATACGATCTTCCAAAACTAATATTCTCAAAAATCTCAGGAATTCCTAGTGAGGGGAAAAAAAAAAAGAAAAAAAAAAAAGATTGCAATGAAATGTTTTCTCCACTTGAAGACATTTGCAGACATTTCACAGTGTCACAGCTGGGCAGGAACTGAGAGGCTCTTGACAGTTTAAAGCACACTGTGATATATCATCTCACCTTCAAAACTACGTTTTTGTTTGGTTTGTTTTTTTTTTTTTTTCTCTCCCACTATGCTATTTTCAAAGTAATTTACGGGGCAGGGAGGGGGAAATAAACACAGAAAAGAAAGCCATCAGGTGGCTGCGGTCTGTACAATCCCCCATTCTCACAGCAAGGAGAAGTTTGTTAATGTTTTAATTAGCCCTGCGATGCTGTTCCCCTTCACCTTCTATATAGACGAGAAGGGGAAGAGAAACGTGGGGGCAATTTAAGGTTGGTCCTGCGACAGCCACAGGAATCCACCATGGTGTTTGACATGTTCACAATTACAGGGCTCAAACAGGAAGAGCAACACAACGTCGGGGAGGAAAACACGAGACTTCATTTGGTCGGGTGCAACCTGAGAAAACGCGCAACTAATGAGAAAAAGAAAATAAAAAATAACAATAAATCCAAAGTCTCGCTGATGCTCTACGAGCCTCACCTCGCTGAATCGCGCCCAGAGGCTCCGCGTTCGCCGACGGAACACGGCGACTTCGCAACTACTCTTTGGGTTGGTTTGAAAAGTCACCACCAGACACAAAGCGAATGCCTTTTCGTTATAGAGAAAAACGAGTGCGTCTACAAACAGGAGGTCTGTGCTGCTTTGAGAGTGCCAGATCCCATCTCCCAGGGTGCACGACTGACTCAACCTTCCCTAATTTCACCTAAAATGATGCTACTGTCAGAAGATGGTAAGATATAGTCATTGGACAGAGTATTTTACACCCACTTCATTAATAAGGTGCTAATTTCTTGCTCTCTACACCAAAGCACAGCCAGAGCTTCCTACCTATAACTTCTCCGAGACGACGGCAGCACTTTCAGCTGCTGCAGTTTCCTTTAAGGAAGCTTTTCATGAGGTTGGAACAGAGGAGCTTATTAATGGGGGAGAAGATACTCATGAATGTGTCCAACTTCATGCCCAAGTTTGCACCTGGAATCATGTTTGGTGCCTTTAGGGAATCGAGGTCTCTCCTTCCGAACGTTTCCATCCCGCACATCGTACTGGGACAGACCCAAAATCACAAACTGCTGTAGAAAGGCTCCATCTAACACCTCAATTGCAGACAACAGCCAGTTAAAAAGCTAACAGGAGAAATGTGAATATAATTTTAATACAATCATTAAGGTGTTACCCGGAAAAAAAAAAAAAAAAGCATATCCTAGAACAGTGCTATTATGTATATTGGTTCTCACATATACGTCTTGTTTCGACAACAGATAGTTGAGATTATACATATCCACACTTTAAAACGTTAATTTAGGCTAGTCTTACGGTGAAGTTAGAAAAAAAGACTAGGTCATTGGTTCAAAAGAAAGCACAGACCAGGGAGGGGGGAAAAAAAGCCAGGCGTGATGAAGTGTTTTTTATTCTGCTATATATTTTTATATTTGAGAGCTCCCAACCGAGCCCAGATTCTTGGGTATACAATACAGAAAGCAAGAGCAATGAAATCCGAAAAAACTGAAACAAATACCAGGAATCACAAAGTGGGCTGCAAATTGCTTTCCTGTTAAGTGCAGCTGAACACACGTGCCAGTGGGAACCTACTGAAGAGCGAACCGCTGGCGGTTTCCTCCTTCGAAAAAACAGAGGGTTCAAAAAGGATATTCATTTAGACGAAGAACGTGAAGTGCCTCCTTCCTACAGAGGGTGGAGAGATTCCCCGAATTCACCCCATTCCAAAGCATTCCTGGCTGCATTTTCCCTCTGGGTTTTTACGAAGACGCCTGAAGCGCCTCGCAGCACGTTGTCCCCGTTAAGACACCTGGGAGGGAGGGGGCAGCTGAACCCCGCTTCGTTAGGGCGTTCGTTAGGGTGTCTGCTGACGAGGTCTGAGCCCCACCGAAGCGGGGAATGGGGAGGCTGAGATTTTTTTAATAAGAAACCTTAGAGGAGATTTAGTCCTCGAAGCTTCTACTGGCAAGAACAGGTGAGTTTCCACCACCAACTGGAGGACCCATCAGTGCAAACCAGAACATCAAAGGCTACAGAAAACTGCCCAATTTTAACAAATTCATGGTATTTCTGTAACACCGACTACATTGCTCGAGAAAACACAGGAGTACATGGGAGAAGGTAAAGAGGTCTTGCCATAAATGTACTTTTAAATTAACTCTTTTTTTTTCCCTCCTTCTAATCTTTTCAATTAAAATAAATTTAACTCTAAATACTAATTAAGAAATTAACAAATATTTATAGAGGGGCCTGATCAGCACTAGAAGTTGTTTCCAGGAAAGCCTTTTATAAATGGATTCCAATGCCCTAAAAAAAAATAAAAAAAAAAATATTCCAACAGATTATAAATACCAGACATAAGAGGGCTGGAAGCAGAATCAAGATTTACCTGGGCTGTGAATATACCATGATCCTGTGTTATCGTGCTTAAGTCCATTTGTCTAACACCATAGGAATAGCTTTAGCTTTTTTTATTTTTTATTTTTTTTTTTTTTAATAATTAATATAAAGAATAAGTGCAATTTTATCTCTATTCCAGATCACTGATTTCACCTCAATGTCTGCTCTCAAATCCCTGTCCCAGCTCACTTGTCCGAACTTTTACGCGGCCTGCGGAAGCTGGACATGTTTTCGTTCAGTGCATAGATCCTTCGTGAGAACTCCTCGAACTCCCCTAGGACTTGTTCATCGCACTCCACCGCCACGGCGTGCTCCACCGGGATGGAGTTAAAGTCTTCCAGCTGATCTCCCGGGCTGAAACCCGTCGCTTCCATCCCCATGATCTCCTCCGCTTGCTCCACGGTGCAACAAAGGACGGGGCCGAGGGAAGGACGAAACTCACGGGGCTGCTCGTTGCCGGCGGCGCCGGAGCACTCGCCGGGCAGAAAGGCCCCATTTATTGCACTACTATGTCCCAGGAAAGATTCCTGCCGGTCTCGGGTATTGTTTAGGCTCCCGTTTTCACCATTGAAACTGCTGCACAAGTCCTCGCCTTTCTTGGTATTTCCTTTCGAGGAGTCCATAGAGGTATCCAAGGAAGAAGAGATGGATCCAGGTTTTTTCTCTAACTCTCCGACACGGGCCGCGATGGCAACGGGCTGCGTTAAAGCGGAGTTGTAACTAGGAGGAGGGGTTTTGTGCTGTAGTCTTTCGTTTCCCGTGCTGGCTCGTTTTCGGAGTCCTTTATCCGGAGAAGGAAGCCCACTGGAAAAGCCAATATCCAATCTGCCGAAGCTAGAGCTCTGTCTCTTTGGAACGGGAATTGCACTGGATGTATGGTGTCGATCACTATAAAAGAAGGAAAAGGATAAATCACAGCTGTCAGGCGCGCTCACGAGCCATGCAGATGTTTAACCAAAAGCTGAAGCAATTATTTTATCACAACTCCGGGCTCCGTTTGGCCAACTGCTTGTATCCTGAAGTGCTAAAACCCCAAACGTGTTTAATGCCGTGTGAACCGCAGAAGACACCCCAGAGGAGAACTTTAGTGAAAAACCGGTAAGATCGTGTAGGAACGTTTACAAAGCTCCGTGGGTTGAAGAGTCAATCACCCAAGAAACCACCGCATTATGTTAATTCGCACTGTTAACACCGTTTTATAAGACCAAGCTGTACTTTATGAATTATTACTGTTGACTGTATATTTATGTATTTATGGCCTGTTCTGGGCCATCATAAACTCTTCAAAAGTGAGTAATAATGGCCGAATCCTCTAAGAGCAACTTCTTCCAACAGTGGACTTTCCCGACAGCTGTACAAAGGAGGAAAAACCACACTAACTTTCCTCTTTGCAAAGGATTATTTTTGCCAGATCTTCTGCTTTTCTGTGCCAATCATTCCAAAACCACCTTCTCTTTTTTTTTTTTTTTTTTTGGCCAAACGTCAACCTCGGTTTCTTGAGGAACACGAACCAATCAAGCTTAATTTACAAGTTTGATTTTACTATTTAATGCAGTTCCACAGACCACTTACGCTGTCCCGGGGTCTGTAATTTGGAACATCCGCTTTACGTCATCTGGGGTGTGTTATGTGAGTTTTCCTTCATCAACTAAATCCTTACCCAAATATAATGACCATCCTATATGCAAATAGGATGTTGCACATTAACTTAAGCAACCGGTTCATTTTCCTTCCAAATATATATATACATTAAAAAAAAAAAAGCTACTACTGGTCTGCTGAATATATAAGATTCAACTGCTGTCAGCACGAGTCTCCTTCATTAACTCCATTTAAAAGAAACTCCTTCTACTCAAGGCCTGGATACATTTTGGGGTCTGACTTGCAGGGGAATATCTTGGAATAGAAGTTCTGAGTAGTCCCTAGCGTGGATCCTTTTCCACGTTATTTGACTTTTTTTGCTCCCCCTTGTAAACAGGACAAACTTTATTTCAAAAAGTCCCTCTGTGAAAAATAAGCATCCCCATGGGAGGGTGGCGTGGAGTACTACTGCTCTTTAATTTTCTCTCCCACCTTACCTCCTCCCAGGCTGCCCTTTAATACACAGAATCTTCATGGTTGGAAGGGACCTTTGAGATCATCAAGTCCAACCACACAAAAAAAAAAACAAACCCAACAAACAAAACAAAAAACAAACCACAAACAGACACAAAACAGTGATCTAGAGCATGCCCTGAAGTGCCATGTCTACATGTTTCTTAAATACCTCCAGGGATGGTGATTCCACCACCTCCCTGGGCAGACTGTTCCAGTGCCTGACCACCCTCTCAGTAAGGTAATTCTTCCCAATATCTAATCTAAACATCTCCTGCCCCAACTTCAGGCCATTTCCTCTGGTCCTATCATTATGCCCTTGGGAGAAGAGGCCAACACCCACCTCTTTAAAACCTTCTTTCAGGTAGTTGTAGAGGGCAATGAGGTCCCCCCTCAGCCTCCTCTTCTCCAAACTAAACTAAGCACCTGTAGTGCTTCCTTGTCTTCCATAAAAACCCTCAAATTACCTTCAGGGAACGCTGCTTTTCAGAAATTACAGTTGTGGACAGTGAAGTAGAGAGATAAACACCACACATGCAGTTAGTAGCAAAAACATCAGCTTTCTTTCTTCGATTTCAACTGCTGTTTCGGATCTGTTTAACGCAATCTCTGCAGTTCATTCTCAGTTTTGTTTGCAAAGATTTGGCCCATTCTTAAAAGAGATGACCAAACAGTAGGCAGAATGGGCCACAGATGCTAATAAGCCCTATACATGGTCTTGGAAATTAGCCCTCAAATCCCTCACTGACCAGAGACTTAAAAATACTTCAACCAACCCCAGCACAATCAACCACTTATTTTTAAAATGATGCAATACGACAAAAAATATTCTGAGGCGAGATACCTGTGAATGTTACTTGGACAATGTGCACAGCTGAATCATAGAATGGTTTGGGCTGGAAGGGACCTTAAACATCATCCAGTTCCAACCCCCCTGCCATGGGCAGGGACACCTCCCACCAGACCAGGTTGCTCAAAGCCACCTCTAACCTGGCCTTGAACACCTCCAGGGATGGGGCAGCCACAGCTTCTCTGGGCAACCTGTTCCAGTGCCTCTTCACCCTCACAGTAAAGAATTTCTTCCTGAGATCTAATCTAAACTCCCCTCTTTCAGTTTGAGGTCACTACCCCTCATTCTATCTCTCCACTCTCTGATAAAGAGTCCTTCCCAAACTGGGAGATATACTGGGGATGGTCTGTTTTCCTCTCTCCTTCCCCAGCTTAGTGCTTTCTGCCTTGATTGACAAAATAAATTAATACTCAGTATTACTTATTTGTTTAGATTCTGTTTCTCTTAAATCTTAGATAAGAACATTTTTCACGTTTCTTCTAGGTTTGCTGAATCTTCCTGAAGAAGGAGCACAGGAAATAAGAGTCCTATGTTTTCAGCTTTAACAGCAAAATGCAGCAAAACAAGGTATTTTGCTCTCTATTGAGTTACTAGAAACTACAATTAAATGAAGCTTTAGGAATTTACCCAAATTCCAAGACGCACATGTATTCACAAAGCCAGAAATCATTCAAGACACTTTTCTGGGTCTAAGGGCACATAATCCTATGTTTACATGAAGTAATTCCTCATGGACAAGTGATAACTGATTACTACACTCCAAATTATAAGACACTTTGCAATTAAGCAGATGGTGCTTTCCAGTGCAAGATATCTAAGGCTTTGCTGCCTTTCCCATTCCAGAGACAGATGTTGAAGAGCTGAATGATCTCCCTTCCACTTGGATGTGACAACCTGTAATGTAGTGATTTGTGTGTCTTACCAAAGAGATGTGGCAAAATGCACGTCATAGAATTGTCCAGGTTGGAAGGGATGACCTTCAGATCATCAAGTCCAGCCATCAACCCAACACTGACAAAACCACTGCTAAACCACATCCCTCAGCATTCAACCATCCACAGGTTGAAACGAGCATTTAAGAGATTAACATCTAAACCAGGAAGAATTTCAATCAGTACCTTGTGGATTAAAGTACAGGTGAGCATTTCTCAAAATAGCTACAAAGTTATTTACTCTATACACGATATTTTAGTGATAGAAGCTCTTGAAATTTAAGCAGTAAGAAGTGGGCCCAGACAAGTTACAAACACAGTGGCCTGAACACCAGCCCATAGACAGGTTTGGAGTGGATCCTCCTGCTGAATGTATCACAAAAGGACAAGATGCAAGATCTCACGAGAGTAAGAGCCATCTCAGATGAGAAAGAAGCTGTGTAGAGAGAGACCTTGGAGTCCTGGTGGACAACAAGTTGCCCATGAGGCAGCTATGAGCCCTTGTGGCCCAGAAGGCCAATGGTCTCCTGCGGGGCATTAAGGATGCCATGGCCAGCAGGTCGAGGGAGGTCATCCTCCCTCTCTGCTCTGCCATGGTGAGGCCACAGCTGGAACACTGGGTCCAGTTATGGGCTCCCCAGCTTCAGAAAGAAAAGAAACTGCTGGCAAGAGCACCTCTCTGATGAGGAAAGGCTGAGAGAGCTGGGGGTGTTCAGCCTGGAGAAGACTGAGAGGGGATCTCATCAATGCTGAGCGATATCTAAAGGGCAGGTGGCAAGAGAATGGAGCCAGACTCTTATCCGTGGAGCCGGGTGACAGGACAAGGGGCAACGGGCACAAACTGGAACATGGGAAATTCCATCTAAGCATGAGGAAAAACTTCTTTCCTGTGAGGGTGGCAGAGCCCTGGAAGAGGCTGCCCAGAGAGTTGGTGAAGTCTCCTTCTCTGGAGATATTCAAACCCCACCTGGATGTGTTCCCATGCAACCTGCTCTGGGTGGACCTGCTTTGGCAGGGGGTGGGACTAGATGTTCTCCAGAGTCCCTTCCAACCCCTACCATACTGTGATTCTGTGATGAGGAGGATACATAAGGAAAGAAGAGCAGAAAGCAGTCCTGGGTTTAATCCTAGCTCCTGAAGTTTCACATCATCACGCAAATTGCAATTAATTCTTGGAGAGTCTGAAACCAAGGCAAAGCCTCTTCACCATCTGAATGACTAATACCTGCTACTCTGAGTGGTTGGGCTGGACTGGGCTCCAAAATCACTCAAATTAGTTTCTCTTACATCAGACTCTTTAAAGGGCCAAGAGTTATGTGTGGCAGAAGAAGGCCTAATTGGCAACCCTCAAATTACCTTCAGCAAGCACTAATCAGCCTAATTTAGGCACAACAGTAACTTTTCTAAGCAGCAGCAGAAAGAAGTGTCTGAGTAAACCAACTGGAAACCTGGCATCTAATTGGCTTGAGAAAAACAGCTTTTACAAACTGTTCCGGGGGGCATGTAAATTTAAGTCTCTCCAAAAAAGAAACATGCCCAAATTCCTTTGTAAATCTAGGCCTTACGGGCAAATGGGTGAGAAATTAATTAGTTTGCAGGACCAGGAGAGTTTTTAAAGAGCTTGTTATGACAAGGCTATTCAAGCTACCACGCTATGTGTGCCTGAACAATACCTCTTTAGTCCAGCAGCCAAAAAAAATCCTCCCTTCCTTCATAAGCCGAACCGGCAGAATGATCTATACTAAGTGATCTAACAGCCTAAACGGAGCAGCAACCCGAAGCTAATCTCCCTCGTCTACAAAATAACCTCCCAGTTAATAGAGGACATCAGGGCTGCCCCACAGGGCAGTAAAACAGGAATGATCTTCATTTATCACCCGAAGAGCTCAAACTAATGAATCAGAGCACAAAGCGCTTGCGGCCGGGTTCCTTAAACTACACGCGATGAAACGGACCTTATTTAAGACTGCAAAATCAGGTTTTAAGCTGCTGGAGACGTACACAGGCAGATTTCTGAAACCCTCTACTGCTGCCAATAAATAGGAATTGGATGGATTTAGCTTCAGTCAGGAATAAATACGAGGATAACAGCCCAAATCTGAAAAAGCAGGAATGAAGTCAATAGAATGGCTTAATTGCTTATCAAATATTACCTAAGGCATTTAGATAAAAGTAAATACCCATGAAGGACTTTGGAGATTAGCCATCTAAGAGTTCATTGCCTGAGCTCCTTCCACAGTCACTGCAGAAAGAAAACCAGCATGGAGAGAAGGGTAGAGTCAGTACTGGGTCCAGTCTTGTTCAACATAGTCATCAACGACCTTGGTGAGGGTACACGAGTGTACCCTCAGCATGTTTGCTGGTGACACAGAACTGGGAGGAGTGGGTGACACACCAGAAGGCTGTGCTGTCATTTAGCAAGACCTGGACAGGCTGGAGTGTTGAGTGGAGAGGAACCTCATGAAGTTCAACAAGGGCAGGCGTAGGCTGCTGCACCTGGGGAGGAATAACCCCATGGACTAGGACAGGTTGGCGGGGGACTTGCTGAAGAGCAGCTCTGTAGAAAAAGACCTGGGAGTCTCGGTGGACAACAGAATGATGATGGTCTTGGCTACAATGTGCCCTTGTAGCCAAGAAGGCCAATGACATCCTGGAGTGCATTAAAAAGAGAGTGGCCAGCAGTTCAAGGGAGGTCATCCTGCCCCTCTGCTCTGGGGAGGCCAGATCTGGAGTGCTGGGTCCAGTTCTGGGCTCCCTAGTTCGAGAAGGACAGGGAACTGCTGGAGAGGGGACAGCAGAGGGCTACAAAGATGATCACAGAACTGGAGCATTTTTCTGATGACAAAAGGCTGAGAGCCCTGGGGCTGTTTACCCTGGAGAAGAGACGGCTGGAGAGGGGATCTCATTGATGCTTATCAATATTCTAAAGGGTGGGCATCAAGAGGATGGGGTCGGACTCTTCTCAGTGGTGCTCAGCAACAGGAGAAGGGGCAATGGGCATAAGCTAGAAATTCCATCTGAACATGAGGAAAAACATCTTTCCTAAGAGGGTGGCAGAGCTGTGGGAGAGGCTGCCCAGAGAGGTGGTGGAGTCTCCTTCTCTTGAATATATTCAAAACCTGCCCGGATGTGTTCCTGATCAACTTGTTCTCGGTGACCCTGCTTTGGCAGAGGACTGGACTAGAGGATCTCCAGAGGTTCCTTTCAACTCCTACCGTTCTGTGATTCTGCAATTTATTGACCAGTGGGAAAACCACACTCTAAGGATGCCTCCTCTTGAGCACAGGGGCAACTAGTTTACGCTGAGTGATGAGCATCTAGAAGACGAACATGAGAAGATGACTAGTTCTCTGTGTATTTTTGAGTAGAACTTCATGGTTATAGTCTTGCAGGCAGGTTAAATAGAAACCAAACGGCTTCAGGTAGAGTCAGTTAAGCAGTTAAGTCAAGGGGTCTCTTCCTGTTCTATCACCTCCCTCCAGGTGAGAATGAGAAGTCAGATTGAGGTCTTCATTCAAAAGTAATGTTTACAGAGAGGCACAGAACTCAGAAATATTGGGTTGCTATGAATCTTCATGAAAACATGCAGCTCGTGGAGAGTTTCTATTCCATTTGCATTTTCCTCGAGGAACAGGCTGTGCTGTTACCAGAATTCATAGCGCTGCATCAAGGCAAAGTCCAAAGAAAGAGATGCTTTATCAGCTTCACAGCGCATGGAATTAATAAAATATATTTAAAAAAAGCAAGTCACTTCATAAAACTAGCATCCAGTTGCCCAGAAACTTTAGAGACTGTAAAGGTATCGTCACCAGTGAGAAGAGCCTGGCTTGCAGGAGACAGCCCTTTACTCTAAGGTACAACCTCGACCTGAATTACTGGGGTTCAACTGGTTCAGCTTCCAGCCACAATTACTTGGTTGATCTTCTGAGCCAGCGAACAGATGAGGACACCTGTCCAAAAAGAACAGCCCCACGACTTGTGGAGTATAAAAAACGATTTGATGAACTGCCATCAGCTCTTAATGATTTTTAGTCATCAAGTTGGATCAGACTAGAGGTGGTTACGTATATCTCCTATCAGGAACAAGGATTTCTAAAATGAATAAAAAAAGAAGAGAAACCTCAGATTTAACAGACATTATAGATAAGAGAATTACATCATCACCAATCTCAACGCTTCAATTGCATCCAAATCTCAAAAGCCAATCCAAAATAGTCTAACTTGAAGTCTAAGTTTTACTGGCAGCAAAATTACAAAGTAGCTGTTTTCTCCCCAAAATATTTGTTTTCACTAGTTATCGTTAGACCATTTGGGCATTCTTACAGACCTGAGGCACAAGACACAGACTCTGTGCCATAAACAGGCGAGACAAAGCGATAGGTGTGATTGACACAAACATTTCTAAAGTTATTTTCTTAGAGAAGCGATTCTGGTTGTAATCTGTTTGCAGTTTTGATAAAAAGTCTCTTCAGTCAGATTCACTTGTGATTATTTAATCTGTCTGCAAGGGGCTCAGAGAAACCGTAAAGCAGGACGAGAGACAGAATCCAATTCGCAGGCTCAAATATGTATCTTTTTCCTCCCCACAAAATGTTTCCTCGGAGGAACATTACTGGATCACAGCTGGTCAAAATACTAAATCTTGATTGTCTGGCCAAACGCCAAAATCCACAGCTACAGCTCTTTGGTATGAGAATACTTTAAAACAAAAAAAAAAAAAAAAGAGCCAAAAAAACCCAACTTAAACACCATTTGATCTTTTTTTTTTTTTTTTTTTTTTTGCAAACTATGACCTCATGGCAGTAAGAACGCTCCACGAAGGTGTTTAAGTTGGTTTATAGCCATCCGAAATGTTTGAACCTCCAAGAACAGCTCGGAGCCAATCTCACGTCAACCGCGCTAAAAAGCAATAATAGTTTCTCACCTTCTTAGAGATTACTGGTTAAATAACGCGCAGTAACGACAGGGCTGCAAAGGGAGGCTGCCAATATGAAATTAAGGTAAAATTGCGTCTTTTGGCAGCTAAAAAATTCTGACACATGCTTTTTTTTTTTATATATATATTTAAAAAAAAAATCTTCATAAATTAAGCTACCAGAATTTTCTTTACTTGAACATTAAGTTTTGGGCTCCTCATGCATCTAGCAGTATATGAATCAAGACATACCTTCGAACCACAAATTTAAGCCTTGGCAAGTAAGTATTTTTGGGTAGAGCTTTTAAATACAAGCTCAAAAGGACATCTCCTTGACTACAGACAAGACCTTCTAAAGGAATATCTCCTATTTGCCAGCATTAGATAAGCCTATTGTCTCATCTATTCACTAGGAAAAAAATCTCCCTGGACTGCTCGAGTGTGCAGCGTGCTCTTTACTTGCCGTTAATAACCACAAATACCATCCCTCAACAGCTACATGGAGTCAATAAAATTAAGCTGTAGAATAGGAGAGAAAATGAAAGTTTCTTGATTTAATGTGACCATGATCTGAAGAGCCTGGCTTGTGAAAGGTAAATCTGAACACAAAAAAAGAAATAAAACAATGTTCAAAATGTACAGCCTCGTTCCCTCTCAAAAGCTGGAATAAGAAAGAAAAAGAATTTAAGAGAAGAACTGCACGGGGCCTTTAGCACCAGCAAAAGCTAGTCTTAAAAATAAGCTGCTTTTCTGGAAGCCACGGAGACTCCAAGATTAAAAAAAAAACAAACCCTGAAACACAGAGAATTATTCCCGAAAGGAAACAGAGAAGATTTGGGGGACCACAACTGAGACAGTCTAAATCCACAACAACTTTGGCTCATCATCTTTTACCTCAAGAGTCAACAGCCAGATTTGAGATAAAAAAAAAAAAATAAAATAAGGTTTTGCAGTTCTGTAGCCTCCCTGTGTGTGCGGGAACCAACTGGTCTGTCTTGATTTCGTCTACATACAGTACAAATAATATTTTGCGGTAGGGGTAAGGGGGAAGAAAAGTAAACACAGCAGAATATAGGTGCCAGGAGAGATATGAAGAGGGAAGCAGAGATTGTAGACCTGCGAGCTTGCTGCAATAAATCACGCGTGGTGGGATGTGAAAACAAGTATTAATCATTTCAGTGTCATGTCTGAGAAAGCAAAGCAACACGAATCTCACCAGGTAGAGGGATCCAGCAGCAGTTAAACCTTCACGCAAAGGCACTGGGCTCCGCAGGCCTTCAACGGGGCCAAGGGCTGCCCCAGAGCTCCAGGGAGAGCAATGGAGCTCCTGAAAGCCTGAAGCTGAGACTTTAAATTAAAAACAAATCTGCTCTGATGGAAGTATGAAATAGGTGGGCTCTTCTACAAAAGCTGTGTGGCTTTTTCATATAATGATTTAGGTTGGAAGGGACCTTAAAGACCAACCAGTTCCATCCCCCCTGCCATGGGCAGGGACACCTCCCACCAGACCAGGTTGCTCAAAGCCCCATCCAACTGACCTGGAATGTTTCCAGGGATGGGGCATCTCCCACCTCTCTGGGCAACCTGTGCCCGTGCCTCACCACCCTCAGAGTGAAAAATTTCTTCCTAATATCTAATCTAAATCTCCCCTCTTCCAGTTTAAAACCATTACCACTCGTGCTATGACTACATGCCCTTGTAAAAAGTCTCTCTCCAGCTTTCTTGAAGGCCTCCTTCAGATACTGGAAGGGGCTCGAGGGTCTCCAAGGAGCCTTCTCTTCTCCAGGCTGTTGTTTTTTTTTGTTTTTAGTCTGAAGGGGTAAAGAAACCATTTTTTACTCAAATCTAAACTGATGTTTATCAGATAAAGAGGCTTATCCTGAAATAACTACGTATTTCAGTTCCCCTGATTTATCTAAGTGATTCAATTCTATTCTGGACTGCAGAGAAATACAGATGTCTCTAGTCAAAAGCAAAAACGAGGATGAAGGATGGGCTAGGAGTTAAAACCAGTCCTGCTCAAAGAGAAACTAAGCACAGTGTATGTACTGTTTTTTTACCAGTGTGATGATGATTTGAGAGAACTAAATTTCAGCAGAACCCAGCCTCAGGGCTAAGAAAGGAAAGTGAAACTCAAACAAACAGGGCAGCACGAGTGAATCTGTAGAGAAGAAAACCCCATCACATCCTCCTGTGTTCCTGCTCTCATCCTGCAAACGAAGGACAACCTGGAAATACCTCACCGAGCACTCTTTGTGGCAGAGGGTATCAGACGACTCACCTACAGCACCCTGAAAACAAACAATGCCTTCAAATCTTCATTTTAACAGCTGGTGGCTTTAATACTTATATTTTAACAAGTAATCAGATATTATCCACGAGACAGAGGGCATCTGTACTCTGCTATGTGTGTGCTCGACTGCAATGCCCAATTATGAAAGTCTAGCCAGTTTTCCCCTTGGGCTGGACTCCCTGTAAAGCCCCATTTCCATGTATATTCTTAGGAAGTACTAAGAAACATTGTTTAGAATCATTAGCCTAAAAAAAAAAAAATGTTAAAAATGAACAACTATTCATGCAAGTTTTGGAGGTGAGAAGGAAATGAGGCATAGACAGTCATGGGGGAGGGAAGGAGGGAATGTGATACTCCCGGAGAACTACGCTTAATATTTCTACATGTTTTGAAATATTATCCAGCCAAAAAATGTGTTTTGTCTTGCTAATGACTGTGTATCACCTATAGGAAAAAAAAACCAAACTGGTTATATGATGGCAAAACATCTAAGGCATAACTAAAGCTTCTATTATCAGTTCTTCAAGGCCAGCAGACACCAGAAGGGAAGAATCACAGAACCACAGAATGATTTGGGTTGGACCTTCAAGATCACCCAGTTCCAACCTTCTGCCACGGGCAGGGACACCTCCCACCAGACCAGGTTGCTCAAACCTGGCCTTGAACCCCTCCAGGGATGGGGCAGTCACAGCTTCTCTGGGCAACTTGGGCCAGGGTCTCATCAGCCTCAGAGTGGAAAATTTCTTCCTGAGATCTCACCTACATCTCCCCTCTTTCAGTTTGAAGCCATTATCCTTCATCGTAGGGCTCCCCTCCCTCATCAAGAGTCCCTCCCCAGCTTTCCTGGGACCCCCTAGAGACTGGAAGGGGCTCTAAGGTCTCCCCAGAGCCCTGTCTTCTCCAGGCTGAATACCCTCAACTCTCAGCCTGTCCTCACAGCAGACAGGCTCCAGCCCTTAGATCATTTTTGTGGCCCTCCACGAGGAAAAGATAGATACTTACACTTTGAAAATGATTCCCATTTAACAGAATCATCCCACCTCTCCTTATTCAAGACCGAAGGAGACATCCACGACCTGCACCCCTCCTGCTCTACCAATGACCACACACAAGTGCTACAGAAGTCAGGCTTCAGGTATTTTGGCCCTTTGTTTTCAGATCTGCTTAGGGGACCACGTGTCATCTTAGGATTTTTACATCACACTGATGGATACCAAGCGAAAACTCCCGGTAATATTTTCCCGATGATGAAAGCTTTTTCTTTATACATCTTGCTAGGGGCTAAGAAGAAAAGCAGGGAGAATCTTTTCAGCTGTGCCTGGAATTACTGACGGAATAAAACTGCACAAGGGACTGAACTTCCTTTTCTCAGGGCCTATTTACTTCCCCGGTTTCGTTGGCTGAGTTGAATTTCCATCAGGCGACACTTTTTACGGTATTGCTCAAAGATGATTCTCTTTCTACTCCTGTATTTGTTCCCTTTGCCAAGGCTCTCCTCCCAAAAATAAATGATTTGGACAGTAGCTTATAGAGTTCACATGGATCATGATTTCCATGGAAGGAATGAAAGGTAACAAAGAATGACACAGAAATGAGGGCTGGTAAGAGTCACGGTACAACAATATCCCATAGGATTTTCCTCACTGTTAACCACTGAAGTAGAATTTTTGTCCCAAAGGTCTGATACAATGAGCTGTGCTACCCCCCGAGGCACTAACCCTGTTTGAACCCTGCTCTTATCATTTTCAAATAGAGCAATTAACAAAAAGTTTGCTTTTGTTTTTGGATAAAAGGATGTGTGATCACATACTGTCTTTAGAAGCGATAAGTTGTTCCCACGTTTGGCATATTGCAGCAAGAAATAATAATAATAAAAAAGAGACTTTTAGAGCTTAGCAACATTTTAGGACCTTTCTAAAATACAGCAGTAAGAATGCTGTCAGAATAGTGAAATCCTTTAAAAGTTGCAGAACTAAGTAAGAGAAGACTGTTTATCAGTTTGCCCCCTGTTTTTCAACCCAGAACTATGTATCACACAACACTTTTCCTGCTTTCATTTCAGACAAGTATTTCCATCACTACAAAAATCCACCTTAATAGGTATAGCCCTAGAAAGCTTTAACTCCTCTGTTAAAGGAAGGGCCAGTGTCACAACGTTTAGTGGCATTTCACATCAGATTTTAAAACTAATTCAAGCCTGGTTTTGACTCTCCCATGAAAACCATATACTAGCCCCAAAATATTGAGGTTTGGCTATTAGTGCTTTGTAGTTCATTATCTTATTAAGAATAACTCCGTTAGGAAGACTGGAAGCACTCTTTCATATGAATTCACATGATCTGAGAAAGAATTTCTTCTGGCAACTGAAGCAGTGAGGGAGGATATATCCATCACCAGAGCATCTGGCAGCAAAACCCAGTGGGATTACCTCACACTGGATGATATTTTCAATACGCTGGATTATCCAGGGCATCCGTGTCATCTGTATGACACAGGGACCACACAAGACCTATGCCACTTTGAAGCAGTGAATAATTAACTTAGGAATCCCAAAACATCACCCTGCTATGTTTGGGTGGGATTGAAGCACCTAAAGAATGAAGGCCAGAATGCAGGACAAAGTAATTCAGAGATTCATGGAATAGTTCAGGTTGGAAGGGACCTTAAAGATAATCGAGTTTCATCCCCCTGTCATGGGCAGGGACACCTCCCACCAGGTTGCTCCAAGCCCCGTCCAACCTGGTCTTGAACCCCTCCAGGGATGAGGCAGCCACAGCTTCTCTGGGCAACCTGTTCTAGTGTCTCACCACCTTCAGACTGGAAAATTTATTCCTGAAATCTAATCTAAATCTACCCTCTTCCAGTTTTGCTCAAGGTAAGAGGCTGAATGAACGCACACAATTCAAAGACCATAAATTTAAAAAAAAAAAAAGGGAATACAAACCATCTAACACCTGCAGAAATACACTTGCTGGTGAATTGTGCTTTCCACATTTCACTAAAGTTTATCTCAGTGGGTTTAAGGAGAATTGGCCAAGCCTAATGTTCAAAGAGCTGCTGCAAGAGAAGCCTACACTAACTTCAGTTTTATAATGTAGAAACCAGTCTGCTTTGATTTTCTACACAGTGGAGAGTGAGTCCAGATCCTCCAGAGTGAACCACAGCTGACCGAACCACTCCCTACAACTCCTTGAAAGGAGGGTGTAGCCAGGGGAGGTTCTCCCAAGGAACAGGCCATGGGACAAGAAGAAATGGCCTCAAGTAGCGCCAGGGGAGGTTCAAATTGGATATTAGGAAAAATTTTTACACTCAAGGGGTATTAAACATTGGAATGGGCTGCCCAGGGAAGTGGTTGAGGCACCATCCCTGGAGGTATTCAAAAGACATGTTGACATAGTGCTTAGTAACATGGTTTAGTGATGGGGTTTTTGTTTTTGTTAAGAGTTAGGTTGATGGTTGGACTAGATGATCTTAAACGTCCCTTATAACCTAGACAATTCTATGATTCTAAGATTTCCCTAGAAGATTACTACAACCTTCAGTTACTTCTTAATAAAGCTTCCCATTTAGCAACAACACTCTGGAATTGTAGAATGGTTTGGGTTGGAAGGCACCTTAAAGATCATCCAGTTCCAATCCCCTGCCATGGGCAGGGACACCTCCCACCAGACCAGGTTGCTCAAAGCCCCGTCCAACCTGGCCTTGAAAACTTCCAGGGAATATCATAATACAGAAGATGCACCTGCTACCAACCCTTAGATACAGTCCTAAAAGAATGATTAATTCACCTCCTCTTAGTGAAGAACATGGATTTGCAGTCTTCCCTCGTCCTCCCCACTCCTGCAAGAAGCATTGTGTGTCCATCACATGGATGGTATTACAAAAGCAGAAGAAAAATAGTAGAATATTGTGGACATCTTACATGGCCTGTATTTTGGGGAAGACACAAATCTTCCCCACGCATGCTTAACTCTTGTGAAGAGGAGCTGTTTTGTGAAAAATCTTTATTACTGATTTTTTTTATAGCATCCACCTCTTTCTTTTTAATGACAAAAAGATTACTTACCATCTAACCATGAGCCCAAGCTCCATGAAGTTCTTCAGGTTAGGAAGAGTTTGCCTTAGATCTGGAGTACTCAGCCCATGTTGATATCTAAGCTACAAGAACAGAAAAAAAAATAAATAAAATTAACACTGCTTTCCAAATCCCAGATTCCAATGAATCATTGGAATCATTATGGTCAGTTAATTTACAAAGTTTTCAAAAAAAGCGTAGGATAATCAAGCAGTTCCAAGAGATCTATTCCCCTTAAGGAAATGTTCCATTTAATTCTCATAACCTTGTATTAGCAAAACCCACCCAAGAACAGGGAGAAAATAATCAGTCAATCTGACTGTTAAACCTCATTACACTTTTTCCATTTCCTATCTGTAACAGGAGAGCAGCCTGATAGATTAATACAAATATAGCCATTAAGTGAAAAGACCAAATTTCAACACAATGTTTGATATTCACTGATTCCAAGTGTTTATTTGTGTGCAAGTGTCATCTGTCATCTCGAGCGTATCAACGTGTGCTGGAATCAGCAGTGGAATTATTACAGCAATATCAACTAGTGAAAATACACACTGTCACACAACAGATCGAAATCTGTGCTCCTTATACAGTTTCCATCAATATCTACACTACTTCGATTACTCTCATAATTAAACCCATAAATGCCGTGTAGCATTTAGAAAGGCTTCAAACACTGTCTGATTTTAACCCAAGTATTAACTCCTTTGCAAGTGCCAACATAAAGGAAAAGATTTCATAAACTGACTCCAGGCAAACATCAGATCATCAAATCAAATACACGTGACATAACCGGCACTGCTGGTAATTATAAACTACTTATTTAAGGAGTCCCCAGATGAAAAATACCTCCAAAGAAAATGGCACATGGAAGGGAAAAAGCCCTTATTTCTTTCAAGTTCGAATCTCAAAACTTCACGGAAACTTTGCAGGGAAATTTATCCCCTCTTGTGGTTAAAATAGGGAAAAAAAATATCCCTAAATTCTAATATCTTTAAGACTATCAGCATGAAGCAGCATCAACTTAATACACTGTTCTCAGCAGATGTTAACATTCCCTAGAAATCACAGCTGCCCCCTGATAAACATATACAGTAAAAATTGTAAAATTTTGAAATTTGTAAAATAAAATTGAAGCTAATAGAGCTCCTTGCCAAAACACGGAACAGTCCTACTCAAAGTTAAAGTAGATTTCTTTTTTAGAATTCTACACCTGTTTCCATAATTCATGAAAATAAGGTGTAGGGAAGCATCCTCTAAGCTAAAAAAGATTTCTGACTTCTCCCAAACAACGGCCCAATCAGTTTTTCGCTGAAAAAGACTGGAAATTGGGAACGATTCCTATGCTCGTCTGAGTTTTAGAAAGAAAAATGGCTTTGGAAGAAAATCATCCTCAGCACTGCATTGTACAACAGGAGACCATTTATTACCCAGTTTATTATTTCCATATGGACACAGTCAAGTCATATGGTGGGCTTGGATTCATATTTTCTGCTACAATGACAGAACCTGGATTAAGACAACCATACAATATAAATTACTAAACGATCACCACATTCTCCTGATGGAATTACAGTGGATTTGGTTAACCAAAGAACTAACCTGGGGCAAAAGAAATAAAAAAAGGAGAAAAAAAAAATCAAAACCATTACATTTGTTCCTCTTGCTACAATCAAGCGTTCATAGGATACCCCTTTTTATAGTCATCCTTAAATTCTAAGGTTTCAGAGCATGAAAAGAATTGGATTAAGGGATCTCTCTATTTCCAACAGCCAAGATCAGAGGAACGCACGCGAGACTCTTGTATCAGAACATGACAAAAATACTGTTTCAGCTAAAACACATTTTCATATTGCAAATAGT